>BHDV01069788.1:377398-398948 GCA_005406045.1 Adoxophyes honmai | reverse complement strand
ACGCCTTTATGCGCGTATCATGATGCCACCCGAAGGGTTATGTCGGCGGATTGCTAGCCATCGCTTAAAACATACGCCTCTTACGACATCCACGGAATAAATGGAGAGATGTTATTCATCCGACATAACAAAAGGCGTTCAACCATAACGGTAAACTTCAGCGCTAATTTAATTAGATCCAAAGGGCGTTGCTTTTTAATTTGCAGTCTGACATAAGACCACGAAATCAAGTCCGTACAATAATCTTTACCCTAAGTACAATCAACAAACAAATATGTACCCAAATGCCCTTCAAAGAAAATCATAACTGTAGTTCTCTATACGAGGAGAGAGATGCGTCATCGTGCGGCCAATTGTACAAAATTTCGGGTCAGTGACTCGCATGACTTAAGAGCCGAAAGCTAAGTTAGCATAGGTATCCTCAGTGCCTACGTGCAGTTATTACGTTCATTCAACTTTCTTGGGAAAATGATTCATTATTGAAAAGTATACGAGGCCACCGTTTCCTAGACGTGGATTTCGCAATACGTAACAGCAACGCAAAATGCGTCTTGGCAAACCAAAACAGGTCAATTTTTCTTTGTTGACTACTTACTTATATTCACATACGTGCATCACGCCCGTCTTCCCAAATGGGGTAGGTAGAGCACATAAAACGGTACATAAACTAAACCATGACTATTTCACGTTTCGTGGCTACTTCTAGCATATTTTTTAGGTTTTGTGGCATAATATGGACATATTGCAGCCCTGTCGCCTAAAATATACCTTAACCTTAATCTATTTCCTCAATTGCCTCCTACGACATCCACGGAAGACATGGAGAGGTCTTGGGTTTTCTTAATTTGCACACGGTACAATTCATTTAAGGTCAGGTGGGGGAAGTGAAATTCAGGGGCAGGGGTAAGAGGCTCCACAGACCATTACTCGTACGAGTTATGAGTGAGTATGGTCTGTAGTGCCCTCTTACCCCTACGTTTCTCTACCCCCACCTGACCTTACGTTATTTTTATTTGATTTACTTCTTTACGTAACTATTTCATGCATGAATTATATTTTTATATTATTTTTTTTTGTCACATATACAACGTTTTACATAGACGTGTACCTACTACACGAAATAACGCAAATCCTATTGATTTAACTAGGGCTGAAAATGTTGATAATGGTACAGCGTTGAATACTAGATAGAGTATTTTTACCTATACTCCGTTTCATATAACATTAGATTAAACGGTCAAATCCCCATACATTTATTAAGCAACCCCAAGGCGTCACCCCAAAATGGTGATACCGTTTGTAAGTATATTGTGATCACTACATATTTATAACAAACAGTAATAAGTGTTATTGCAATAATGATTTCCAGTTTCACCATTAGATTCCTGAGAAAAATTATAGATACTTAATCATTTTTAGTCATAATTTGAATTGGCTGATTTTCATTAAATCTACGTATGCTGTGTTTATAGTCATGTACCCACATTACATACTGCATGGTGCAATGCATACTCGTAGTTAGTCACATATGCCATTTATACTTAGAAAAATAAATTGCACATTCTTAAAAATGCGGACGTCTAAAAGCAAAAGACAATCGAAAAATAAAACTATGACTAAATCATCAGTACTTATTTAGGTACATGCGATTATGGAGATAAAAGTGCCTAGTAGTGAGAAATTAGAAATGCAACAATTGCCGAACTAGCTACGACTAGCCGCGGGCCACGAGTATTTTGAGTATTAGAGGTCAATTTCAATAGGTACCTAAAGTAGAAACAATTGTAAGCTAATCCAGAAGTTAGGTATTCTAATGTTGCCAATGTATTTATTTACACGTTCATTTGGCGACAAGGTCATGGATTAGCTACAGATCAAATATCTGACCCACATTAGTGATAATGTCACATGGACGGTTGACACCCTGACACAGTGACTCCCAATGGCTTTACGGTGTCATCTCATTAACAATACCTCTAATTGAGGCTGCCGGTAATCTACACGGTTGATTTATTTCATGCAATGATAGCAGGCATGAATGATACGGTCATGTTGTATCACGAATTTGTCTAAACGCAAAGGATGTCGCTAACAATGCGAAGAATCCTTTACTCTTTTTAACCGACTTCAAAAAAGGAGGTATTCAATTCGGCTGTATTTTTTATTTTTTATTTTTTTTATTTTTTTTTATGTATGTTACCTCAGAACTTCTAAACGGGTGGACCGATTTCGATGGTTCTTTTTGTGTTCGATAGCAAATGGCTTCCCATTGGTCCCATTTTAATTTCATCAAGATCTAACCAGTAGTTTTTGAATTATCCTTAAAATAAAAAAAATAATCAACGGGCATCGGGAATCTTAATCCGAACTTACATTTGTACATACTTACATACCTACATACATACTTACATACCTACATACAATCACGCCTGTATTCTTAAATGGGGTAGGCAGAGCACACAAAACGCTACATAGACAAAACCATGTCTATGTCACGCTTCGTGGCCACTTCTAGCACATTTTTTGTAGGTTTTGAGTAACTCAAAGAAGGTAGCAGGTATTATAGTGACGGGTTGCTAGCCTCATAGCCTGTCGCCTAAAATTTACTTTAACCTATGTCCTTAGTCGCCTTTTGCGGAAGAAATGGAGAGTATTTTTATGTGTATTCGCTGATTACTCGAAGACGCCTGGACCGATTTGGAAAATTCTTTTTTTGTCTGAAAGGGTATAGTTTCCAGGGAGTCAGATTGTCAGCATATCTTGACCTGATGATGGGATATGAGGGAAATCGAGGGCAACCCTCAAATTTTATAGGCACAGGTAGTGTTTTTAGTACATTTTTCAAAGCTACACCAGTATTTACGTTTGGCAGTAAAAAAAAGGATTGAGCTGATGATGAAAGGTCAACTCCTTAATTTTTAGGAGTTAAAGGATATTTTTTTCAATACTGAATGCACCTATTGCACCTCCAGACTGGAAATTATAGTTTCAGTAATTAGCCAAGCCTGCTGCTTCTCAAGTGTTGCATTTCTGCTAATGCTCGTTCATCGTGGGGTTTACTTAACAGTTTAGAGGGTTCTAAATCAGATAGAGCTATTCCTTCTAAAGCCTTGAATCTGCTGAGAGCTACGTATACCTACTTGATCTTTAGTAAATATGTACATAAACAGAAGTTTCCTTTAAGGATATGGCTAACTTGAAGTCGGTTTTTTTTTGTTTAAAATTATTACCATGTGTTGTCGGGTTTAAAATAACATATCTCTTTTTCTTCCGTGGATTTACAAGAGAACACTAAGGTAATAGATTAAGTTAATATAGTTTAGGCGATATGCTGGTAACCTGGCACTATTCGTCTCTCCTTCTAAAAATACTTTTTTTTTATTCGTACTCATTAATGAGGGGCAATTTTGCCTCTGCATGTGACACCCTTATCGTTTGAGCCCGGTAAGCGCAGCAACACGCGAGAGACGCCAGTATCTCAGGATCTACTAGGTACCTGTCATTTTCTGGTGTCTCTAGTTAAATAGTTTTTTTTACATAAAAAAACATTTTCACGTAAGTACCTAAATGAAGTGAGTTACCTATTTCAAGACTCCCTCCTCTTTTTATCCGCGTATCTCTACTCGCGACTTGCTGTGCTAAGCCGGCAGGACACGAAGGATCTATATACGAATGAGTATTTCAATCGCGGAAGTCGTATGGCCCATTGAACCATATGTGGAGTGTCGTATGTAAAGTATTTAGAGCATTGCACTTAAAGAGAATCATTAGTAAGAAGAATACAATCTATGTATTGCTGACTTTTAGTACAGCCTCCAAAGGCCCGATATAACCAAACAAGAGTATAATTTAGTCTTTTACATATGAAAAATAAACACTCGCATATCAAAACTATTTTCTCATTTGGTTAATTGGGCCCTAATTATTGCATTAGGTATTCCACGATTAATGTCATTTCAAGACCACTACTGTAGGTACAAGTGAAAATTTACTTGGATATTTGTTCTTTGACGGTGTGTATAGAACCTTCAAAGGGCCTTAGATAGGTTGTAGATAATGGTACATTTGATCAATAGTTGAAAAGCGAATTCCATTGATTCTGAAAGTTTTATGAATCAACTTGTTGGAAATAAAGGAAGCAGCTGATTTCTTTTGTGATCTCAGGTTACTACTTACTACAAACAATGACAAAGGCTCACCTAAATATTATTTTGATTGATCGCAAATGTTGCACTTTTAAAATGACGCGCGTGTGAATCAGGGCTACCGTATTCAGTCCAATGAGTCATTTCCAAGAGTCCTATTACATTGTCTGTACCTACTCACTGGAAGTTCACCGCTACTCTTTGTAATTTGTAAAGAGATCAATGCAAAATAGATAGGTATGGTACTATCTACATGTGTACCTCTAGTACAAGAACGAGTAATTAATAGACAATGGTAGAGTTACCGGAAGAGACTCTACCGAGAGTCTACCGCGGAGTGTCTGGATTAGAATAGCACCGTTCTCTCATTTTCTTTCGTGGATGTCGTAAGAGGCGACTAAGGATAGTAAGGATACATAGGTTTGGGTATTGCGCTAAGCGACATAGCTACTAGCGTTCTGTCACTTTTATACTTACGTATTAATTTAATACCCAAAAATATGCTAGAAAGTGCTGCGGAACGTGAAATTTAGTTATGGTTTTGATTATGTAACGTTTCGTATGCTCAGCCTATCCCATTTGGGAATACAGGCGTGATGTACGCTTGTATGTATGTAGGTACCTATGTAGAGTTACCGACTTAATTCATAGATTTACATCAAGCAAGCGCTTTCATATCTCATCAATATCTCATCTCAAACCATCATTTTTAGGATTGCTCTGCCATCTCTTCCAATTAAACATAAACAAAAGCACTCTCCTCTTCAAATTAATGTGGCAACGGTCCATTTACCAAACGAAAATAAAATGTAGTCTTGGAATAAATCACTTTAACTCGCTTTTTTACATAAATAAACATTTTCACGCAAGTAAATGAAGTGAGTTACCCATGGGCGTAGCCAGGGGGGGGGTTTTGGGGGTTCAAACCCCCCCCCGAAAAGTTCAGGCTCCCATACAACAATCGTGATTTTTTTGTGTGTCCGACTCGCACTTGACCATTTTTTTTCCTCAAACCCCCCCCGAAACTAAAATCCTGGCTACGCCCGTGGAGTTACCTATTTCAAGACTCCCTCCTCCTTTTATCCTCGTTTGGTTAAACGTATGTACTCTAAGTAAGTCTATCAAAAGGTGTATCAAAAGACCATTCACAAAACGCGACTTTCACTTGGAGCAAAATAAAAACCAGCCAAGTGCGAGTCGGATTCGCGCTTGAAGGGTTCCGCGCCAAAAACTGCAAAAAAATCATGTTTGTTGTATGGGAGCCCCCTTAAAAATTTATTTACTTTCTTACTTTATTTGATTTTTGTTAACTATTCGTTGTTACAGCGGCAATAGAAATTCATTATCTGTGAAAATTTTGACTGTCTTATTTATCACCGCTCTTGAGATATAGCCCGGTGATGGTATCAAACGGACGGACAGCGAAGTCTCAGTAATAGGCTTTTACACCTTAGGTATGTACGGAACCCTAAAAATACATGGAGACGCAAAGACGTTTGCCTACTAAGTGTATAATGTAGGTAATAGGTACAGTAGGTGCCCAAGTAAAACCCACACCACTCCACATTCCCAATTAATTAATTTATGGAAATAATAACGTACCTACTCATGTTTTGTTAATTAGAATTACGTGTTCCAAAAAACCATATCGGTCAACTAACAATGACCATACTTACCTACTTACTTAATAAGTATATCCTTCTAGGGAAGTCCTTAGGTACGCTTAGTAAGGTACCTTATTCCGCACGGCTAGTTAACCTCATACCTACGTCCTGCACTTTTAGTTACTTTTCACTGTATTGTATAGTAACCGGCTTAATAGCCCTAACAGACGACCAAATCTGGTTTGGTCCGAACCACGAACTTGGTTGACTCCAAACGGTTTGCTCGACTCGCCAGACGACCAAATTTGGTTTGGACCGAACCACAAACTTGGTTTGCTCCAAACACCATCGCACCTGTCAAACACGGTTCAGTGCTTTTCGTGCTACCTCAAGTCGACAATGCCTCCGACTTCATCCAAACAAACCAAAATCGCGTTAGTTGTGGCAACCGTCGTAGCTATTACACCTACCAAAAAGCACAGGAAAAAAAGAAAAAAATTACAAAATAAAGTGCCAAACTGCCAAACGGTTTGGTGGCTCGGCTACACGATCGAATTTGGTTCGGTCCGAACCAAATCCGGTGGCAAAACCATCGAACCAGCGAACCGTCAATAATAATAATAATGTTCGGCCAACCGCTGAACAAACGACCAAATTTGGTTTGGAGCCAACCAAGTTCGTGGTTCGGACCAAACCATATTTGCTCGTCTGTTAGGGCTAGGTATTTAACTTAACAATATTTTTTTGTAGTAAGTAATTCGCGCTTCACTTTTAAGGTAAAAAGCGATGCCCGAACTTACTCCAACCGCAAAAAATCTTGCCTAGTTTGATTTCGAGCACTATTACGTTTCATTTTACTTAAAGTACCCTCTTATTCAGTTAGCTTCTACAGTTAAAATAAATTTAGATGTTAAAAGTAGGCGTAAATGTAAGTACAAGAAGTAGGTACGGTACACACAGCTTGTAATAATAACTTGGAATGTCTAACCCGGCTCTAAGTTTGGCTCGTGCTGAAACGGTTGACTATTTCTAAACGCGATAGTCGGCGGGGCTCGCAAATGGCCAGCAGCTGTTTGCATACCCACTTCTCTCAACTCGCAAACTGAATACACGGACGAGACTCGGACCATCTTTATTTTGACAAAGAAGTTATTCTCTCTTTTTTTTAGTTGGGGTACCTACCTAAGTAAATGGAAAATATTTATGCGTACCTATACAATACATCGCGCTGTGGTTTACAGGGCTAGATTCGCGCATAGATTTTCCATAAAAAAAAGCTTTGCGCAAACTTTCTCCCACCGCGTAACTATTAACTAAAGGTACTTAAAATCTTGCCAAATTAAATATCTAGGACTGACGTAACCTTCTTCTCGCGACAAAAAATAATTAAACTTTTAAATTACTTATCAGTTAATATTAAGACTCATTCCAGTCTTACTCGTTGTCTATTTTAAACTTACAATCAGTGAGTTAACAATTACCTGTCTGAAGATAAGGCACGATGCTCACAAAGTCCCCCGTAACAGGTACCTGTACCTGTACGTAAACACCGTGTAACAAAAGCATTTTGGTACAACTGACCTATTCTTAAAGTATGGATGGAATGTAAAGCAACTTTTTTCTTTCGTTCCTCGCATAGGTAAGGTAAGTTAAATGTTAGCGTGGCAAGTACGCGTGCATGTCAAATGATAATGTTAATTAATTCTTCTAGACACGTCCTAGGCTTTACGTTTGCACAAAGTCCTTAGCAAGAATGTTATTTTAATGATAATTGTACCAAGATTATGACTAAGTATACCTTCTTTGTGCTTGCTTACATAGGACAATAATTCAATGAGAGTTTTATTTAAGCTACACGTAAACATTTGAAAATGTAATAATTTATTAACATACCCATAAAACATAACATACCTACTCTTGAATTTTTTTGAAGAACGTAAACGTATTTTATACATAAATTTGTACATACCACCTAATACATCACGTTCTTAATTTAAGTTAATTAACCTACCCTTAATTAGGCTAGCAATGAAATAATGATGAGCACTGCAAAACTTGTGCCAGCAATGGCATGAGAACAGTTAAAAGGGGATTCGCTTATGTTTATTTGTATTGTTTAGTTATCAAGCATCCAGCGTAGTCGAAAGCATACGCTATCGCGTCACATTCCTCGGCCGTTCATTCGCACTCGGGCCACAGTTCGAATTCGGCGCGGCAACAGTTAGTAGCCGCCTCTCCCGCCATTGACTTTACTGACAGCGATTTCAAGCCAGGCGCTATTCGCCGCGCACACCGGACCGCTCGCTCGTGCGGTGTCCACAACAACTTTACGTCGTGTTATTTGTTTTTAATTAATTCGTGTACATGTTTGTCTAGTTTTTATAAAACACGAAGCAACTTTGAGTGTAGTTTAAGTGAACGAATCATTGTAACCAATGGAATAACCGGTGTTTTGGGGTTCTTAACGGTATGTAGCTAAGTCGTGTTGTTTTTTGTTTTGATTGTGCGACCTCGCGGTTATCGCGCGGTCTGTGCGAAACTCGGACTTTTAACAGGCTGTGCTTCCTTTGTTTAGGACGCCGACGCCCACGCTCCCGATATTGTAAACTGTAGTACCGCCGTACTACGAGCGCAGTATTTACAATGTTCGAGGAAAGAAAAGTTAACGTATGTGAGGGTGTACCCTTGAATTCGACTTCGTCAGGTGCGGCAAATATTTTTCTAAATACCGGTAAAATTACCAAAGCCAAATCGGATGGGACTGTCATTCATCTCAACACAGGTGATTGTCAAATACCTACGATACTTGAACATTTTTCCTTGACTTTTTAGCGGAAACAAGTTTTATAAAAGTTTACTTTTTTTAGAGAAACCGGCTGACGTTGGCGTGCACATAAACACGACGTTATCCATAGCGTCTTCTAAGAAAATAAAGCTGCTATTTATTGTAAACTTTTTGTTAAGTGTAATTTGCATTGTGATAAGCTGTGCCATTGCACTGTATTACTGGAATGAACTCATGGCTATGCGGAGACAGCTGGAGACAATGAAAGACCAGTTAATAATGCAAAGTCTGAGGGACAATGTATATGCCAAACCAGAACAGAGTGCATTAATTTCAAACTTAAGGCCTCCCTACCAAGGATCAGAGGTTCGGGAGCCTCGTATGGACCCTGCTGTGGTCACCCCTCCCCGAAAGTATTATGTTGAGGACCTGGGAGAGGATATGCTGTTAGTGGACTCCAGCAAGAAGAATGACAAGGGTGAAGTGCCGGAACTAGACTTACCACTTTTCCAAAAAGGTAATGACAAAAATGTTTCATACATTATTATCTATTGCAAATAATAATTCCCATTATGTAATCAATTTTTAATCCTAAAATATGTCCCAACTGGCTATAAAAAGTGAAATAGTCATTGTTTTGTTTATGTCCTGATAGTGTGCTCTGCCTGCCCTGTTTGGAAATTTTATTGTTGTTGTTGTTACAAATAATTGTCAGTTAATTAAAAACCTGACTTAGATAAATTTTATACCAAGTTGTTAGAATGTCAGATAAAATTAACATTAACTAATTTTGTCCCATAAATGTCACATAAAACTAGTTTGCTTCAATTTCCTGTAGCAGTTGTAATGATGTACTAAATATGCTAATAAATAAATTATTTTAAACTTTACAGAGCCTTTAGTTGTGCAGTTCAATGGTGCTATGAGGGAATTACACCTTGGGAAAAAAGGTAAGCAAATAAAAATATTTATAATATACATAGGAATATTTACTTAGGTAATATTTAATCTGTACACTTACTCAACACAACATAGACTTATAGAACAAATATGTCCTGTATTGCTCATCTATGCACCTTCATTCATAAGTAAATGGTACATATCTATGCAATTACATAATGCACACTATCATAGCATAGGGCATACCACTAGTACAGGTGCCAATCCTGTTTCTAATTCATATTACAACTCATTTAAGTCTATATTCGTTTGAATAAAGTGTGTAATGATTCCATAGTAATATATTGCAAATATGTTGTTTGTATGATAATTTATATGCTGGCCACAGGATGTGTGTACAACACAAAGCCTTGATTATTTGCATTATTATTCTTATGATTTAATCCTAACTTTGTGTTTAAATAACCTTTGGACTGTTTGAAAAAAAAGCCAGTATAATGAACATTAGCCAAAATTACTTTCTAGATGGATGCAGTAACTCAATAGACTAATATGTACCAATCTATGCATGTTGACGACGTGTGAATGATCTCCCATATAGTGGAAGCTAACTCATTTCCCAAAATAAACACCAATTAAATACTTCCATGAACTATCAACCAATAGCTTAAATTACAAACTACCCATTTAAAATGTCCATGCTATCACATTTTTCTGGGCTCCTACAAGTCTAAAATTCTTCCCAGTAGCTAATTAGTCACATAAACGACAATTAAACGGCCAGACGACGTAACACGATCCGTAGTTCTTTTATACAGCTGTTAGAAAGCCATCACTTATCTTAACTGCTAAGCTTGAGAGATGTTAATAAATAAACTTTGTTTTGTAAATTATCTTGAGGCTTAAGTAATATTTATTTCCGGCCAGTTAAAAATAATATCCGCCGAGATAAAACGCCTTAAGAGGTTATAATAACTGAGCTCTCGTTTTGTTTTCCGAAAATATCTCTTGCTCTAAAAGGCGTAAATATGCTTAGAGTAAATTTTAAATGATATTCAACTAGGGCGGTGTAAATAAGGTGTTCCGTAAACTTTTAAATTACTTCAAAATATGGAGCTCCCACAGGAGCGGTATCTTTGCATTATCATCCTTGAAGTTATACTATATGTAGAATTCGGCATGAATATTTTGCAGTCTTAGGTAAGTTAGAATGAGGAGTTTATTTTATATGCCGAGCGATTCACAAATTGCTTATTATCGCACAAGTTTCTTACCTTAGATTATGTGACCAAGGAGCACAAAAAAAACCATAAACAATGTCGAAAACTAAAATTCCAAAAGGCGGGGAAGAATTGTAAACTTTTGCTTGCAATTTTTTATCAAAATAAACTGCTGTTTTTCGCGGAAGACCCAATTTTCGCGCCTTATCCGATTATAAATTTATCTTGTGATACGAGAATTACGTTTTAATTTGTTTTCAATCTGTTCGCTTCCGTACGTTTTATCAGCTGAAATCCCACGCGTTTTATTTGTGGCGAAACTGTGTCCTGCGAAGCGATTATATTTTTAATAGGTCAATAACACAAGTTCTCGTGAATTTGAATAACGCATACTCGTAGTTTTGGGTGACCGTTATCACTGAGGCGGAGTGAAGAATGGATTAACCGTAAACTTCCTGTGAGACTCACTCATGGTGAAATATTGCGTCGAGACCCATCATCAGGAGCATGCGCCATATCGTCTGTGGTTAAACGCGCACTGCTCCACTGCTTTATCCGCGCAACTTTCTTTGTCGCCTGGAAAGAGCTATGGGCATTTTGAAATACGTTGAACTAATCTCGATAAAAAGACGCGAGTCTACCCGTTTTATTTCACTTTAAGATTAACCAATCCAGGGTTAAAATTTGGCTTTGGCAGCATGGCAAAGCTTCAGCTGTCCATCGTCAATTAGCTCGAGTAAGAGTATAGCGTCTTAAATTCCTAGTACTTAGTGCAGTCATCTTCGTCCATACTCGTACAAACTGACCAGCTGCACATCAGTAGAACCCATGTAGAACCGCGCCCTGAAACAACTTGGCAAATACAATTTTCCTTATTAATTTTATTTCTGTACTGTTCGTGTTCGTTTTTAAATTAATTACTAACTTTTTTAGGCAAAATCTTCCCGATAACGGCTCGATCACGAATATCAAAAACACAGTCTTGCTGTATTGTTTAAAAAGGGAAAATCCTAAGTAAATTGTACCCTTAAACGTAGCATTATAATCCAGCCTAAATATCCCGCTTCAGGGGACAGGTCTCCTCTCAGTATGAGAACGCTTGGACTATAGTTCCCACGCGGGCCCAGTGCAGATTGGGAACTCACACACAACATTGAATTACTTCGCAGCTGTGTGTAGGTTTGCTCACGATGTTATCCTCCACCGAATAACTCGTGGTAAATATCTAACAGATTTTGCACATAGATTAATTCTGAAAAATTCAGAGGTGCGGGCCACAGGTCAATCTGCTAGACTACCACGGCTTTCGCTAGCAAAAAAACACACGCCCATGCGTGAGAAATGTTCCCATTTGATGACAAATAATACATACATACATATTCTCACGCCTGTGTTCCCAAGAGGGGTAGGCAGAGCACATAAATTCAAAAATTCAGTGCCACGTCTAGCAATTTCAGGATATCCAGATGGTTAAACGTGATATTGCAGTGACAGGTTGCTAGCCCATCGCCCACAATACACTAACCCGTTCCCAAAGTCGACTCTTACGACACCCACGGGAAGAAAGGGGGAGGTGCTATTCTTACCCGGCACCACACGGCAATATACTCTGTCATATACACACCATATGACAAATAAGAATGTAATATATCAATAAACATTTTGTTATTGTATACGACTGTTAACTCACTTCAGATATCATGGCTGACTACATCTTATCTAGTGCGTATCCCTCTTAACCCGCAGCATTGAATAACAAAGCCAATCAAACATTAATGAGTAATTGTAATTGCACTGATTAGTATAAGATAATGGCCGATATCGCTTCAAAGTGCTCTCTATATTTATTGACAGGCTGACATCATTGCAGAACTGTTTTAGTAAAGTTTTCGGAATTAGAGAAAGTTGCTCGTGGTTCTCATAATCGAAATTAGGTCAAAAGTTGCGAATAATATTATTACGTATTTACGACGAAACAATATTGAATTTATTTTCTCTGGCATTTTAATAAAAATGTATATTAACTCCAAACAAATTATCTTGCTTTATCGCAAAGCTTTGTAACATTTTAAGGGTCCTTGGGGATGATAATAAAGTACGCAAACCTCATTTCCGTTGGTGTACAGTGGACAATTACCATTTAAATGTGATAATTACTTAATGTATTTTTTCGGTACCTAGTCTTTTTTTATTTTACTAACCGACTTCAAAAAGATGTTTTTTTTTAACCTTTGCTATACAATAATCTTTTTTCTCCATTCTTATTCTCATTAACATGCACTGTGCCATGATAAGATTAGTAGATTACTAGCTCAAGTGCGTTGCGAAGTCATTAAATTATAAAAAGCAATGATTACATTAAAAGTAGGTTTGATAAACAATAATCTATGTATGTATGTAGCTGTGGCGGGCGGCCCACTTAATAAAAGACTATCATGGATTAAAAAAATAAATTTTATAATAACTATATGAATTGAGATCGCACTTGTCGACATATATTTCCGAAGTGGTTAGTAAATATATACTTATAAATATTACTTATCTTACTTACTTCTGCGTCTTAAAATGTTGATTTAACATTCTAAGACGCAAAAGTAAGAACATGGACCTGCATAATCTTAAACAACACAAAGCTATCTACTCGAATACACTATCTAGTTAGAGTAATGAGAAGATTTATCAACTTTGGGCAAATTAACAAGTACAGTACGAAGTACGTTTAAACATCATTAAAATTATATCAAAAATAAATTGAACTACTTTCCCTTTTTACCTTTATTAAACTAATTAATTAAGTACCTACTTAAGTTTCAATACCTACTTTCCTGTCCACAAACTGATAGTTATGATTAAAATTATTAAATATTTTTGTAGGCATTTTACGTTAAACTAGCAGTTTTTAGCTCATTTAATCTTCAAATCTAAGTGACCATTGATGACTTTATTCCATTCCGAAGTCTATTTTTTTTATTTATGAATGAACACAATAAGCCACTATGTGAAGAATAATAAATTAAGCTAGCTTACTTTCATCTACGAAATAACTTAGTAAGTTAGTAGATACGTTTTTGGATTATTTCGTTTAGTTTTTGGTATCAAAGTTCGTTGAAATTTCGATGTGTAGGAGAAAAGTAAACTGAAACTTCTGAAACCCATTACCTGTGACACGGCCAAAGTCAACTTTGCGTTTATCTTTGCTGGAGCAAGAAATACGGTTTTATAATAGATCCAGTTTTCTTAGAAACATTGTCTCAATATTGACCTACAGGGACCCAAAGGAAACTTCTGTCTTAGTTGTTAAAAAACGTTTTCCTTGAACAGCCTCCGGCAAACATTGCGCTCGTTAACTTGCCAATTTAACTTTTAACGTCGTGTTTTAGACTTTCCTTACCTTTTTAAGTCTGTTATAAAGCCTTAATACAGCGCTCAGCCATTTTGCTACGATACACACTTTTGTACTGCCTTTATACGGTATAAACGTTTGCTGGCCTGGGGTAACGTCCTACGTGGTTTGTACAAATTGATATCAAGGTTTCGCCAATTCAAGGCTATTGTTTCAATCGTCTGAATTCATCTAGATTCCATCCAAGCTCCAAACAAACGAAGGCAATCAATTTGTAAATCTCCATTAATGTCGGAACGGTTCCCACATTATCCTGGATTTTAGAAGGTAGTAAATGTTCATCAGTTCTACCAACTTCCGATAACTTTGCAAGTTATAATAATTGCCTTATATTGCCCACCTAACTTATTGAATCAGTCCACAGAAATCAGTCGTTATTTGGCAGTTGTGTGTTATCGGAATTAGGATAATGCATCTCCATTTATTCCGTGAATGTTGAGAGCGGGTTGAGAAAATACAAAAATAGGTTTAGACGTGACACGCTTCGCAGCCACTTCTAGTATAATTTTACGTTTGAAAACATATCGAAGAGGTATACTCATGGTTTACTTAATAGTAACAGGTTGCTAGGCTGTCGCCTAGGGGATACCTAAACCTATTTCCTTAATCGCCTCTCGCGACATCCAGGGAAGAAACAGAGAAGTGTCATTCCAAGCCCCATACCAGACACATTTAATCTATATCACCTACTTACTGCGCCTCGCAGAAATTGATTTATATTAGTGAAGTGAAATTTTGCTAAACATAAATTACTTTGTTTTAGATATCATCGGGCCGTGGCAGCGCGACATGACTGTTTCCTCAAAGGGTAGCGAGACAAAGATTGAACTCAACACGGACTTCGTGACGATCCAAGAGAGCGGCCTTTACTTAATCTATGCCCAAGTGAGTATAAACTAACAATCCTTTAGTTAGACTATCTCTCGAGAAAACTAAAAATTCCGAGCCTGGTCAGAGGAGTTCTACTGCGCAGTAGGCACGCAGGAAACGGTAGAAAAAGGGATGGCTATATTTTTACGCCTAAACATTAAGATGTTCGGGTGTGGACCTTCTGTAAGTAATCTGTAGCTAGGTCGAGATGAAACCGGTTCCGAAAGTGGATTTATTTCGTTATCTCTGAATGTTTAATCTAAATGGGTCTGTTTGAGCGATTATCAGTCACATCCTAATTGGTAATTTCTAGTTAAGACGCAGTAGGATTCAAAGACATACTAAACAAGAAGGCCAGTTGTCATCACTCTGGCGGGACTGAAATTAACGTAAATTTGATGACACCTACCCTAATAAGAACGTAGTAACACTGAAAGAAATAAAAATCGTAAAACAAAAAAATAGGTACCTGGAAAAAGGGCTGCGCAAACTTACTCTTTCTCTCTAAAATCGTCCCAAGTTGTATGCCGAATGTAGTGTACACTGCTGTAAACGAAAACCATTAAATTACCAAGAGTTATAGTTGACCGTCACTGTCATTGTAAATTCATTGTAATGGTACAGATATATCAGTATGCATGTTTCTTACATGTTTAGCTAAATACAAAGAAGCTCTTTCAAATAGTTCGCAATAAAATAATGTATGTTATCGGTAGCAAACTTATATGTAGAGAAAAACCGCAAAATACTAAAACTGATAGCAAAATTCCGGTTACAACTTAACATACAAAGTTATTTTCAGATGCTACTGAAATTCTATGAATCATTATTAATGTCTGTTAATGTCTGTGGGTCTACTTATTTTCTACAGTTGAATTATAAACCCAAAAGCTGCATTTAAAAGTTTTTCGTTTGGATTTCTGCTTGACAAGATCAAATAAAATCGAATTGTATGAGGTATTGCATCGGAAATAAACATCATGTGTTTCAAACTTCTTCAAAAGACTGCTTACCAACTTATCGCATTCACAATTTCTCCCTCAAACGTTCTCTGTGCAACTGTGCTCTGTTTATTTTAAGATTAGAAAATTAACGTGTTAAATTTGAATTTTTCTCTGAAATCAAAAGGCAAAACTGGAGATAATTAGTTCAATAACATTTATTACTGTTTGATATAATATTTTCAATACAAATAGTGTCAGGATTTGCGGTGATGCCTTGCGATTGCTTACTTTAAAATGTGTTAAGTTTTGGCAGTTGAAATTCAAATCTTAAAATAAACGGCTGTTGCCCACAACTCCATTTGCGTTGAGTTCGGTTAAGTATTTATTTTATATCTTGCGGGAACTATGCATTTTATTCGAGATAAATTCTAGTTTACATCCGTCCTTGGTGCAAACTGCTCGGTGCTTATATTTAGGGGAATCCCAAGTCTCCCGAATGCTCTAATCAGTTAATCCCCAGCTGTGTTAGCCGTTTAGTAGGTACCTATTATGAATTATAATTTATAATCTAATCTTGGTACATATTTTGAAAGGGAAGGTTTTAATTAATGATTATACTTAGTAACTTGTTGTTTGTTTAGGAAAACCTTGCGTATTATTTATTGTTTAGTCGTACTTTTTTTTCTAGCCTAGTATATCCCACTGCTGGGCAAAGGCCTCCCCTTTTTTAGTAGTACTTACCTAATTTAAATTCAAATTAAAAATGTGGTTTCGATACTTTTGATGGGGGATACCTCGTATATTTATCGATATAAAAAAATACGGAGCTCTGGATCTAACAGCCCTAGGTGGTCGGTTAAACTCCTACATTAAAACTCGGTCCAAAACCATCCATCATTGTTCAATTGTTCAGGCAGACACATACAGTGGAAAACACCGTTTTACAAACCAGTGCTTAATAAAGAACATTAAAACCAATAAAACATTAAAACACGCTAACGCCACCTAAAACCGTTCCAATTGACGTAATACCACTATTATATTAAAAGGAAAACACTCAGAAACGTAATTCAACAATCAGTGTAATTTACCTTACAACAATGCAATTGGTCACCCACCGCGAATTAATCGAGGACGCGACCCCCGACCGCAAACTGACGCGGGGTCTTCCTCCAAAATAACCGTTTAATTCTCAAATAAACGTAAATAAACAGTTAAATTTAATTGTCAGTTAGGTACATCATTTTGTCACGTACAGCGTCTGCGTTTATCTAAAATAGTTTTCTCATTGTTTTTATTCTACTAGACGGATTTCATTAGATTTACTAAGACTAAGAATTAGGATATTGCGGTAGTCTCCAAACGTTTAATTATATTTTGTTTTCTTTCGTGGAATCACCATTACAATCATTAAATTTATCAAGCAGAACCCCCTTTCTTCCAATTTATACCTTTGGATAGCGATTTCAATGTATGTACCTGCGATATTTTTTTTCTTCAATGTACTTACATATCTGTTAAGTAACGGGCTATTTCTTATTTGTAGGCCTGGAGATATATAAAAATAGCATAGCATTAAATTAAAGATATTCGTACTGGCTAACACTGGCAGTACTGGTACTATTAGGTACCATAAGGCTACAGTAACCGTATTCGCTAACGAAGGCGTATACTATTTGAATACAGTTAGGCTTCACTATCGACCCATAGGAGCGCTATAAAATTCATCCAACGTTTACGCCTATCCTAGCAACTACGATCACTATAAACTCATGGGTGGCTGACAATTTATTAATAGGAATTCAGATGTGGAATAAAACTAATAACTAAATTCTCCCCTTCTCTTTCAGATCGTCTACCTATCTCGCGCGCCAAACTGCTACTACATATGGGCCCGGCAGCCCGGACAGGAGGGCCGTCTCCTCTCCGCCTGTGCCACGGGAGACGACTCTTCCAACCGCGACCTCAACAAGGCACAGATGTCGTGCTCTGTGCAGACCGTGGCCCGCCTCACGAAGGGAGACACTGTCAACCTCGCCCAGAGAGAACCCAATAGGACTCTCTGGCTCCGACCAGGCCATTCGTACTTTGGCTTCGTTAAACTCAGTTCCTAGTGTGGCTGTGAATAGTGTTAAAGACTTAGAGAGGGAATTGGTACGGACAGTGAACTGGCTTGGCATTTGAAGCTTGACTCGTCACACGATCACACTCTCCAAAATTTAAGGTGAAACAGTGATGGAACTTTGAAGACTCAAGTGTCCAGTAATGCAAGATTGCCGTGTCATGTACGGCCATTAGTGAACAATACAATGTTTTCGGAATGGTGCTAATTAGATAAGTGCGAAAGTGATAATTAGGTACTCGTAAAATTAGATACTTTACTAGGAGTTTTCTCGCGTATGGGGTGAACTATTCAACTGACGTACGTAATTTTTGTATCAACAATGTGCCTTAGTCAATAATTCACAAATAACGTATTTTCTATAAATATGGGAGAATTCGAGTTTTTCTTAGGTGATGTTAAGTGCCATAATGTTTTGGGAATGCAACTTATTAACATATTTTTTACATACATACCGTCACGCCTTTCCCCACTGGGGTAGGCGGACTACTTTGTTCTTCTTGCTATCCTGACATATCTCTTTTGCTTCATCCACATTAATCTCTTCATACATGCTCGTCGGTTTTGGGTACTCTTGACCTAACATGTTTCTAAAATTTCCGAGATTTTGTCAAGAAACATATGTTTTAGGAGAAGCAAACCATTATGCTCTTTCAATGTTTGCATTATTACAATCTAAAATATCTAAGAAATATGTTAAAACGTTATACATGTAGGACTCATTATTTTTAATGTATTCAAATGCGTCACAATGTTATGTGTACTTATACTTGTAGTTGTATGTTTTGTGTTGAATTATTAGAATTGTGCTTCCAATAGTACTTGTGTATGTTTTGTAATTTGTTTATAATGTACGTGATTTTTGTATAGATTGTTTGATCTCTCAATATTGATATAACAAATACCAACGCCTTATTTGTAATAAGTTAATTTTTATATGATGTAGGTAAGTAAGTCATTATACATACTATTATTATCCTGTAATAATTGGGAGAAAATAATGTGAATTAGTCAGGTATTCTGGGCCATTATAATATTGCTCAAGGCCATTGGTAACGTTATTGGTTATGTTTATGGTGACTGAACTGTAGTCGGATTTTATTTAGTACATATCTAGTTCAAGGAGTGGACTGATTGTTAGTGGACAAATTGTTCTAATAAACATCATTATTTTCGAAATTATCTTTTATTACATACATATTTACAAATCATCCTTGTTAGGATTTTCAAACATAGGTTCATAATAAAACAAAATAAATTATGTCTCAGTTAAACAATTTTACATACATTTCAAACGTACACACATCACGTCTGTACTCCCAAATGAAGGTAGGCAGAGCATACGAATCGCTACATAGCCAAAACCATGAGTTTTTCATGTCTCATTGTCAATTTCAGTTTAGTTTTAATTCTTCTACAATGTACTTAAGACGCGAATTAGCCAACAAACAGATCAAACAGTTCAAAAGTAATATTTGGACAATTAATGCAAGTCGGATATAACAAAACGAACAACTTGTTTTTCGATAATTTTAAATAAAGAAAAAACTTTTCATTATCTAGTGACTCTAGTCATTTTTCATTACTATATAAAAATCATTTGAAACAGCAGCATCCTGCCTGCATCCGATTTTTTATTAACTAAGTAAGTATACTTCCAACGTAACACTAAGTATCACAGTAGCTGCAGTATCAAAGCAACTCCCGTACGAATACATATTTCGACAAAAAATCACTCCGACGCTATAACTCAGCCTGTACTGTGCTCGTTCTTAATACTTCTCGTAACAATAGGTAACGTGAACGTCGGATGGTGGGTTATATTCAACTCCCGTTCAAGTTTCAGTAACTCCAAATCCAGTTTGTATTTCTCTCGTTCGGCGATCTCGACTCTGACTTTAATCAGTTCTAATTCAGCCTCAAGTTTATTTCTTTGTCTTCTCGCGACATCTTCGTATTCGGCCCGTAATCTTTTCCTCGGCTGTGGTAGTTCTGTTGCATTGACTTCAGATACTTCAGATGCTACAGACTGTGGTGTTTGTGCTCGTTCCTGAGAAGATTTCTCATTTGTCTCTGTCAAATGCTCTGCATTGGTTTCCAGCGCGTCTAGGGGATCCTCTTCGTCTGACGAGACTGTTGTGCCCATTTCTACGGCCTTGTATTCGAGCTCCTCGCTATTATCGTATTCAATTTCCATTTCTGTCTTCTGATTGAATGCGTTTTGATTTTCCTGTAAGAAGAATAATATTAGGTATTTTTGGATGTACTTTATTATTACATCTTTCAAATTTTAATTAATTTATAGCCTTGCCAGGAATTTTTTAGGCAACCCACTCGAGGTATATTTTGTAATATATTAAATTTGATATTAAATACTTTTTATCCATTAAAGTAGTTGGGTACTACTACTACATACTTATCAGAAAATCTAATGAACTGAACCAGATAAGAAAACTCGTAGAACGGGGCTTCCCCCATTCTTCAATCAGAATGGTCAGCGAAAAGGGAATTTCCGCGACCAAAGAGAATTTACTATCTATGTAGGTACTACGTTTTTTTCTACGAAATTTGCAATTCGCGTAAAACGAGGTCGCGTACAGCGTACAGTCAGATCCATGCAAACTTTAGTGTGGTGTACTGTGGGGGGGGGGGGTTATAGATAGATATTCTCCCGCCATATCCATTTGAAATAAAATTAATTAAACCATCGGGAGTTGCACTTATCAAATATTTTATGGAATCGCAGTTTTTGTATTGTGACCATGGTAAGATTGGTCAAATGGGTCTGATGGTTTTCAATTTCGATTTCAAAGGCATCAATGATTGCTTGGATGTTTGCATACCTACTCTACACTAGATAGTAGTAAAAGAACCCGGCAAATTGAGCTTTATGTCAATAAAATTCGGCCATTCAATAAACTGCTTGAAAAAAGCTGCCAATACAGCAAGAGCCTTTTCATACATCCTTACTAATATTATAAATCGGAAAGTGAGTTTGTTTGTTAGTTCCGCTTTCACGAAGTAACTACTGAACCGATTGCTTTGAAACTTTGTAGACGTAAAGTTAGAAGTCCGGATTAAATAATAGAGTACTTTTTTTATCCCAGAAGTAGTGTCCGACCGAAATTTCAGTTTCGGTTTCGGTTTCGGCCAGTTTCGGCCATAAAATCAAGTTTCGGCCCGAGTTTCGGTTTCGGCCAAAAACGGCCGAATCGGCCGCGCCGAAACTTACAACTTCGTACCTTCGGGTCGCACTCGGCTAACGTCGGGCGTCGCTCGCCTGACTCCGCCGGCAACTACCTAAATCAGTGCGCTTTGCTCGTGCAGACGTGGCAATACATGTTGTGTTTGTTTAATAAGTATGTCAAAAACACTGATTTTAATTTTTTAATTGGATAATTAGTTATAAAAAATAAAAAGTATAAGTATACATTTGTTACTATATTATACTTGTTGATTTTTTATTATTATAACCTACTAGCTTTCCGCCCGCGGCTCCGCCCGCGTGGAACTCGGTTATATTGCGGTATAAAGCACAACTATAAGAAAACTTCTCG
>BHDV01069788.1:254461-371777 GCA_005406045.1 Adoxophyes honmai | reverse complement strand
ACTTATGCTATCCCGGTACTTTTAAATCAAAAGTCTGCTCATTCAATGTCCTAGGCGGAACAAAGTTCGCCGGGTCCGCTAGTTAAAAATAAATCTCTCTAGAAACAAATTTCCAAGTTAAAAAAAGAGTATTTATACAAGGCTGCATCGGTAGGTATTCAAATAATTTTGAAATCTCTTCTGTGTCATTCCGAACTTAATGCGAGCAAAGCCGCAGGCAAAAGCTAGTTTTACATAAATGTCTAACATGACATGTTTTGTCTGGGTAGATTTTATGTTAGTCTCTAGAGTGCACATTACCGACTTGTCTTCAAAAAAAGATCCTAAACATTTCTCTTTTGCTCCTCTTGATGGCCCTGATTTGTCTTCAGTAACAGATTCTGTTAGTTCAGAGATTTTTTTTAGCAATGGCACCTTGGGCCTGAGCTTGGCATTGCCTTTGGATATTTTCCAAGTTTCGTAGTTCTCTAGGTCATACTCCAACTGTAAAATTTCAAAAGTTCATGTATAAATCTAGGTACTGAAATATGAAGTCTATAAACAGATAAAAGTACCAAGTACTAATACAAAAAACTTACATCAAGATGGTCTTCACAGATGACTAGTGGTCTTTTTGGAACTACCAGTTTTCCAACTGCTCGACACCACTCTGATTTATTTTTATTTGGTACATGGAAGAAATGTTTATCTGGTTTCTTCAAAGAGTCATTTTTACAACTAGGCACGAAACAATATTTAGTGTACTTCGGAGGAACGTAAACTTCGTCGAACCAAACGGTTTTGTCCATTTTACAGCAAGAAATAAGAATCAGAAGTATAAGTAATTTTATTCCGGTACTTCACACAACCGTTATAGTTTTCAATAGATAGAAATATAGAATTAGAATTTTAGAATTGGTCTGAATTGGATTGGCGGGCACCGCACCGAGCCAAGACAATGTCAAATGTCAACTTCAAATACTTTTTTTTTTGACTTCGGCAAAAGGTAAAGGCATTGTTATCCATAATTTCGTAGTTTTAGTGAAATTAGCTCCTTGTTTAAATTATTTTATATCTTTTATTTTAAGCGATATATCGCAAATACAAATATAGCATAACTAGCTTTTGCCCGCAGCTCCGCTCGCGTTAAATTCGGGGTATCACAGAAGAGATTGCACACATACCAATTTATAGGCTACTTTTTGTCTCTTCAAAATACCCCTCATTTTAGGAAAATGGGGGATTTTGAAGAGACAAAAAGTAGCCTATGTCACTCTCCATGCCCTAAACTATCTCTACCTAAAAAATCACGTCAATCCATCGCTCCGTTTAGCCGTGAAAGACGGACAAACATACAAACAAACAAACACACTTTCACATTTATATATTGGTATGGATGTTCAGGAAGCAAAACACTATCGAATCGTATACAAATTTTAAAATGTTTTTAAAATGAAATGTTGTCAATTCAACTAAAATACTAGCCTAGTCCGAACTAGGCGTTAGTTAGCGCTACCAGTATAATGAATAAATAGTCCGTGAGCGTGTGCACTCCGCGTGCGCACAGAGCGGCCGCCCGTCGCCCGCCGAGCAGATTAAAGTCCGTCGCACGCGCCCGCGCCAGCGCCAGTTAGCGATGTTCATACTATTTCTTCTATTACGGGTAATCCGCGTTACTACTGTTACTGTTAGTTTTTTTTTTACTAGCTTGTTAATGTACGTATCCCATAGCTGAGCTGGGCAAAGGCCTTTCAACCTTCACAGCACTCGGTCTTGCGTGTTATCAGGCCAGTCCCCGCGTACGAGTCCAAGTCGTCCCGCCATCCTCTCGGCCTGCCTCGCCTTCGCTAGCCGTTATTTGAAAAAAAACTTACATTTAACGGAACATGGAAGCCTTCCTCGCCGCGACCTGCTACTTGTCCAACTGTTGCTAAAATAAGCTGTTCCCTTTCTGTGAGCCATAGCAATTTCTTGGGCACCGGCCCAACACCGTTTCCGCTGACCTGCTGTCGTCGCACACTTGCTTTTTTACGGGCCGCATACTTTGCTTGACACCAGTACTAGTTTGGGAAATAATAAAAAATATTTTTACTACTTAAGTACCGTGTATACTTCTCTAGTTGCAGAGAGATATGCAATATGTCATACAGTATCAGATGTAAAATGGTGTTTATTGAATTTTTCAGCTACTCTGAAGCTGAACATACTTTTTGTTGATGTTTCTTGTGATTCGGAGCTTATGCAAAATTTCAAGTCAATGCATGGTTAAAGTTTCTTGACAATTAAATAAAATATAAAAAAATATAAAATTTATTGAATAAATTGAAAAATAAATTAAATTGTTTTTTAAACAATAATCAGTTATTACACGATGAACTCAGTTGTTTGCTTAATTTGTGTACCTACTTATTTGTTGCCATAGGGTAATTGCTAGATTACACAGTTAACTATAGGTTTGGAATATTTTTTATCCTATACTCCGTTTTTTTTGGGTTGAGAAATTTAACTGTCAAATCCTTACACATTTTTGAGTAATCCCAAGATATCGGCGCAAATTATGATGATGTTTGATTTAAGAACATTATAACAAACAATGTTAAGTGTATTTGCTTAAATCATTTCCAGTTTTACTAATGAATTCCAGAGATAATTTCAAATTGTGTTCGTTAAATTTATCAACCCAAAAAAAACGGAGTATAGTTACATTGCAGGAAACAGTTACAACAAGTATTAGTTCTACATTCAACTTACATCCCGCCATTTTTGTGGGGTTCGGATGGCCCCAGTGCCCAATGCATTCAAAATGGATGCCAGCTTTGCCCACATCTCTGCTGACTGTCTTTTGACCAATGGGCTGTCATTCCCAACAGACCCCCGGGCCATGGCTGGTCGCTCTAACATAAATTTTAATAAAACATCCCACTGCTCATCAGAAATTTGCGGTTTTGCAGGCATTCTGAAATTAATTATGAGTTTTAATTTATGTAATAACACAATCAAATACACTTGAGTGCTCACTCTTCATAGCATGAAAATAAGGCTTGTGTTATTTTTGTGGTGAATATGAATTACTGTGCGAGATCCAAAGATTAATTAATTATTTTATTACTGCAATTTCTTTTTATGTACTTATAGATGTGATTGATGGGAGAGCTTTTTTCAGAATCAAAGGGTGTCTTTAATTGAGTGAGCTTTACCATTTCTCTATCAATACACTGCAGTTATGCTTGTTTTGATTGTTGTGGCTTAATACAATCAAGCCGACAAAAGTCCGAAAAGTTCAGTTAAGAACGCAAACAATGGCATTCATTTTAAAGTAAATTTCTTATAATATCCATCTAGGAAAATGTTGAGTGTTATTATTGAATAAATGTGAATTGCACTTACTTTTTATCAAGCTATCTTTTTTCCAAGCTTTTCCGAGATTAATGATTTGCAACGAAAGTATAAAATACTTAAATGAGACTAAACAAAACAAATATTGTTGGAAAGTTGACAAACTATTTTTAAGTTGTGGCGTTATCAGACAAAATGTGTATGATTCCTACAATTGATATATTCACTGCTTTTGCCCGCATCTATTTGTCGACGCGATGCGTAAAATAAAAGTTTAAGATGTTTAACAATTTTATTTAACAAGAGAAACTGTAAATATTTTCAACCATCTGATGACAAGTAGTGTATTTGACAATTTGACATTATCGTATTCTTGGAAAATAATTCTCCATCCATTATAGCGTTTCTATTTCTCAAACGCTAAAGAAGCTTAGAACATGGGCGGAATAAATTGAATTCGTAATATCAACATTATCGCGTATAAATTAAAAATGGGAAAAAATGAATTGAAATGAATTGAACTTGATTGTATTTTGATAATTAAATTGTCCTGGATTCAAATCAATCGATTTGATTTCTGAACGGAAAAGAACTGTCAAAAGTGAAAACCGTTCCGTTCTACATAAAACAGCGTTTTCTCAAACGTTTTTGGAATTTTATTTACGAGTTTACAACGCTTGAACAAAATCGTGCATTATCATTTCTTAAAAATAATCTAGTTCTGCCATGGATAATGGTCATATTCTTGGTGCGTAGTCGTCAGTCCATGATCCGTGTCCATACAATTATAATACAAAACGAAACGTAAAGATTGACATTCTATGGATTCTAACCTAAAAAATAATTTCTATTTCTTGATCAAATCAAATATCAAATTGTTTACACCAGAAAAAGTATTAATATTGGTCATAATAATCACATTCTATTGACTAAACTAGGTTTTGAAATGCTGACGAGGTAATTACAATACGTTTCATTAAAATTGTTTTCGTAACTGGCATAAACATTATTCCTGTATCCTTTGATTTCAGACTCCGATTCAAAAGGGATTTTAGGATTATCGCGAGATGCCTAGCCGACAAGCCTTCAGAAGGCGATGTAAAACTACCCGGAAGCGAACAAAACACTGATTCTAAGAACAATGAAAAGCAAACAGATTCCAGTACGGACAAAATTCAGGCTCTACTGAAAAGTATGATGAACCAACCCATAACCAGAGAAGCCGAATACAGAGCAAACTTTGCAACAGCACCTGATACAAGAAAGCACCGGAAAAGAGACAATGCAGAAGTTAAAAAAGAGAAAATTGGTAAACCTTAAATTTTTATGCTTTAGTTTTGAACTAATTCAGTTGCTACTTCGTTAGAACAATATCTTAATTTTTTTTACATTTGCTATTTATAGAAGAAAGTATCACGAAAGCTGCAGTAGATGTGGCGCAAGCTATTGGTGGAGATATTAAGAAAAATGAGGCAGAACTTCTTTCTAAAGTTCTGGGAAAAATTGATCAGACTTCAACAAGCCTCAGGTACTTTTTTTAAGTAATTACATTTAACAAAAATAATATCACACCTATCTCCTAAAATGGATAGAGCACACAAAACATTACACAGTAATCCCTTTAACTACTATGTATTAGCAATTTAGGAGTCAAAATTAGACAAATATAATTCAAAGAGAGAATAGAGAGTTATACATAGCATATTCCTAAATAACTTACAATGCAAATACTCTTAAAAGAAAATAAAAACAACCAAATATTGTCAGTAATCTTATATCTACAAAGCCATCTTTTGTTTCTTCATGCATCACAATTAGGTATATTGTAATGCTTTATAATTCAAACCTTAAAACCTCTATTAAAGCACTAAGTTCATGCAGATGAAGCTGAAATTGTCACATTATTAAAAACACGAAACAAACAATGAGCATGGTAATATTTTTCAGTGACCTGTTAATTGGCATGAAAGTGGACCACTCCAAAGGGGGAGATGAGGGAACGGCACGCCAGGAGACGAGAGGAGAGCAAGTGAAGCGTCTCGTCAGCAAGGCACATGCAGGACAGAGAGGCCAGCAGAGACCAAGGCAGAGTCAACCTGGACAAGAGAGGACACCAGTGAAGGAAAGGAGAAGGTATGCTGCAGTTTTGGCAAATATCAATATGTATTCCGGATCCAGCATCAAATTTTGGTGATTTCAATAATTAGTCTAATGTTTATAGCATAAAATTTACATTTACTTACTGCTTTAGACATTGGTTTGTTAGATCATTAATCTTCTGTAGTAGGGGCTACTCCAGAAGTTTAATGATCACACCCTATGTTGATTTTAATTATTAAACCTTGTTATAAATTAATTTCAGCCTGCCACAGCCTACTACAGTGAACATATTCGGAGCTGAACCGCTTGGCATCTTTAAACCGCAAGAGGCAAATTACGGAACCAAGTTAGAAGTTTGGGAAAACCTGAAACAACGGGAAGTGATGCTGGCCACCTCACAACAGCCCACTAATTACTTCCAGAAGATGGCCATCTGGACTGAACAGGGGAAGGTGTGGCAATTCCCCATCAACAATGAGCAGGGTAAGCCTAATTTTTTGTTGTTACTGCTAGAAATAAATGAGGATGTAGTTCATGTAGTTTCCTATCTGGTACAGTCACCAGCTCCAATATCTGAAACCTTCCCAATTTATGTCTGGCCAATTTATACCTCACCATTAACATCATATACCTACCGTACCAAGCAGTGTCACAAAGATATTGGAGATCCACGTCACTACACAATTGCTCATATTACTGCATGGTTAACGACCGGTCGCGGAGCACAGAGAAATTCGAGCGTTGACGCGCTATCTAAATATATGTGCGTTGCACTGTGCGAGCGTGAGGGCAATATTACTAGATGCGTGCGACAGAGATAGATAGCAGCAGGTCAATGCTCTAATTTCTCTATGCTCTGCGTCCGGCCTTTAAACTGTTCCTTCATAGCTTTATTTCATTCTTTCCAGGTTTGGAAGATGAACAAAACGTCCATTTCTCAGAGCATATCTTCCTAGATTCGCATCTGGAAGGCTGGTGCCCGACCAAAGGCCCCATCAGGCACTTTATGGAACTTGTGTGTGTCGGGCTCTCGAAGAACCCATTCTATACTGCACAGGAAAAGAAAGACCACATCATGTGGTATAAGGAATACTTTGAATCCAAGAAGGACGTGCTTAGTGATGTAGGCGCTTGGGATGTTAGCAAAACTCCAGGCAAGGAGACTTCAGTTTGAAACTTTAAATGAAATATATTATGCTTAGTTAGATGTTATTATGAGTTTCTTTCACATAATCTTACCTGATGGATGATCCCTAGTAATTGAAATTATTGTACTTTCGATTTCAACTTTGACCATGAAACTACCGTGAGATTCACTCAATGATACGAATAAATCACGTCTTATATTTGACAATAATGTAAATCACGATGGTGACGATCGTAGTCGTGCGCCGGTATTAGTTTCGTCGACCATGAACGATGGCGCACATTGCGCGTTTGGCGCCAACCGTCGCGGCTCCTAGATGAAGGGCCACGGACTAGCCCTAAAAATGTGCGAAACTCGATGTCGTGAGTTATTCATATTTTTCATTACGCCCTATTCAACTGAAGAATAGCAATTTTACTACAGTTCTCCAAAATATTGAACAAAACCGTGAAGACATCAAAAATTGTGCTACTTTTTAAGGTTTACATCAAGATCATAAAATAAATACATACATACATATTCTCACGCCTGTATTCCCAAGAGGGGTAGGCAGAGCACATGGATTCAAAAATCCAGTGCCACATTTAGCAATTTCAGCAGGGTAACCAGATGGATCATAAAATAATCACGCAATATCACGTTTAACCATCTGATTACCCTGAAATTGCTAAACATGGCACTGGATTTTTGAAATCATGTGCTCTGCCTACCCCTCTTGGGAATACAGACGTGATAATACGTATGTACACAGTACGTAAAATAAAACAAACTTAATTATTTTATTACTTCACTTTATTGCACCTATTGAAGTACACTTCGTTGCTAACTTCGATGTTTCAAATCACTAGTTACTTACAACGATTATGCTACGGCATCCGGCGAGCTATGCTAAATGGAACTGCCTTCGGCTTGCAGCACGTCTGTTCACATTCAATACAAAATGAGTCTTTCAAATTACTTAACCGGTACAGAGAGTATTCATTACTTATTGGGCACATGTTGTACATTATTATGTGAATATTTGAAGCCGTTTGAGGCACCAGAAAATCTAGCTCCGCTTATGACATCTGGTGTATGCATTACACACATGTATAACTAAACACTGATATGCAACAGTTATGTTATAAATACATATAACATTAAATTATCGAATAGTTGACATTACTTGGTTAGCTTAAACAGTCTGTTTAAACAGTAATACAAAAATCCTTATTTTATTTATTTATTTCAAATACTCATTTGTATTGTTGTATTCGTCCGTAAATCGTTACAAACAAGGAACTCGTTATATCTAAGTACATATTCTTACATTTATCATCGTATACTTTAAAAGCCTCCAAAATTCTTCAAATTAAAAAGTACATAATAAAAAAATGTAAATAAAAAAAATCACTTCAATTTGTACAAATCGTTAGCTTATGTACACGTTTAAAAATTTACGGAATGTTTTCGGGAATTCGGGTACATCGGAAATCGCTTTAGCTCGAGGCTTTACCGTCAGTAAAGTATTGTTAGTGAATTACTTGTAAATGAACAGTGAACTATTAGATTGGGGCAGCGAAAATTTACAGAGCAAGAACATTTTTCAGCATCGGTAAGGTTAATAAGGTTTCCCTGCCCCAAAGCAAAACTAAATGTATAAGTACAACCATAGTAAAAACATCCGTTAAACTGATGTAACAACAAAGCAATAATTAAACAAAACAATGGCTGAGTATTTTGTGTATTAACAGTCTGATTTTTTTACAAACTGCAGCACCTTCTTTCTACTTAGATCGCTTAGATATTTTGGTGACGCAGCACAACATCCACACCATTAAAGAGTTATTAACCGGCGAGTTTAACAAGAGGAAAATTAACCTGATGGCTTGAAAATTAATAGAAACAGTAGTCAACGTTAAATGATGTCTCAACTCATAACATTAAAGCTAAACGAACAACAAGTATATCACACGAACGAGAAGTCGGAAGACTCGGGAAGAAAGCGTTACAGTGAAATTAAACAATTTTACAACGAATTAACGGCAAATTTTTTATTACGATTAGATTGGCAAGATATTAGGAAAATATTTAGGCAAACATAATAGAACCTGACAGCTGCTATGAACAACCTTGACTTTTTAGTACAAATAGATGTTATTCCCTAAAGATGAGGTAAAATAAGTTTCACAATATCTAGTCACGACATGTCCTAGAAGTAATTTAAGCACCTACTCAAATGACAAACATAATTTTGAGCTAAAGATAAACATAATATGTTATTTTATGTATGTATATTATGAGATTTATGAGAGCCAGGACAAATGCAAAATTAAAAAGATAACAATTTGAGGCCTGAATCAGGTAAAAATATAATGTGTGAAAACAAACACATTATTAGAATTATGGGACCATATGGATCCCAGCACAAAGGAATCTTAATTCCAATAAAAACGTTCATAATACCATGAACCATTCTAGCGGCGACACATTATTATGTCTACATATTGATTACTCACTATGAAACTTGTAAAGAGTTACGGTATAAGAGGAATGTTTTACTACTTCTCGTGTAATGTGAACAGAAAAATAACTAAATGTTACATAAAAACAAGTACTTATTTTTTACGCGAAAATGTCTTAATCAGAGTCGTGTGAACTAAAAAAACGCGTATTATGCCTAATCGCGATTCACACAGCCCAAAATGTAGTTTGAGCTTTGTGCATCACTTCTTAGTTTGCGTTTATTCTAAAATCCCTCTAGTGTAATATTTGATGTAAAAAAAGAGTCATCTATGTTAACGTCTAAATTACTATGAGCAAAGCGACAATGGATCTAGTGACTAATAACGGCAAGAAGTTTAGTCTGTTGCCACGTATAGGTTTTACACTGAAATTCTGTGATAATCTCAGCGTGCTGGGTTGCTAATCGTTACGATTTCGCATATACACGATCGATTAAACTGGGCAAATCGGTTTGCACAGATTAATCGCTACGTGTGTAGTAGCCCGGATAATATAACACGCCTCGTTTACATACTGAGAAAATTCATTTGTTGCCAATACGCTCCGCTAGGATGCTGCCAATTTATATTTAGGTAGTGATTGAAAACCTTTAATGCGAACTAAAGATATTTTCTTCCATCAACGATTACACCAGAGACACTAAGTTGCATGATAACAATATCGAAATAAAAACGCAAATTTGTTCGACACCGTGTCGAAAATTGACATTGATGGTATACAGAAAGGTATTTTACCTGCAGAAAGTGTAATCGGGATAGCCCCATACAATATTGTCTTGGTACGCAGAAATTGTCCTTAATTGACATCGCTCGGGTGGACGGCTGAATGACGGTCGAGACGCCAGCTGCTTACATTACCTGAAATGCAAAAATGAAGTTGTAAATATCAAACAAAATTCAAAATATATAAGTCCTCTTGGATCAAGGTTCCATTTATTATACTAGAAAGATAAGTCAAAGGAATTTGCTTAGGAATTGTAGCAATCTCTACCTTGCTTGATTAATCACTTTGTGTATATCCAGTTCCAGGCGTTAGGTTTGTTTCTTTCAACACTTTTTTTAGGGAGGTAAGTAAGTAAATACTATAATACAAAACAAACTAGACGGTGAAGGACAAAGACGGACGTATCCCTATAGGGATCTCTTCCTGCGAACCTTTGAGAGACAGCAAGCTCAATTATTGAGACCGACAAAAAGAGAGGCTACGATAAACATGGTGAAATATAGTAGTCCCAGCATTGAGGATATAACCTATAGAGTACTAATGTCATCTTGGTTGTTCGGAAATTATTCCGCAAAACAATTGAAGATCTCGCTGTGCTCTTATTGGCCGGCCCAAATTCGCGCGCCACACTAGAGTTGGGCAAGTTTACAAATGTATCGATAATATCGATATCGATAATAGTAATTTTTTACTAATTGTCCTGGAACGCAATTTTTAAAACAAGCTCACCTCTCTGTCTTCGCACTCATCGTTCAATATTAATATCGCTCTTGTACAATTATAATATTAATTATTGTGTTTCTGTATTTATTTCTTACTTTAATGTTATAATTATTTATTTTTTGGATGTATGTATATATTGTACTGTACATCAACATTGTGTAATATAGCCTTTCTTTGTTGTCTGTCTCAATTATAAAGTGTCCTCTCTGATTCTCAAAGGTTGGCTGTAAGAGATCCCTTAAGGGATAAGTCCGCCTTTGTACCTCGCCTTTTATTTGTATATGAGTTTTGTATTTTCGTGTTCTTTCCTTTTGTACAATAAAGTGTTTACTTACTTACTTATTATAAATGAAATGTAAACCACTTTTAAAATAAAAGATTATAAAATTCACCAACAAATTTAATTCCTTACCAATGCAGTCATCTTTTGGTTTATTGAAAAAAAAATACTAATCTGGACCGAAATAATAAAATAAAACCGTAAAAAATTAAAAAATACGAAATTTTTTATCAAGGTTACCTACTGTAAACAGTGAACTGTTTCGTTAAATGAATCTAAAATAAACCTACTTTCAATCACAGCGGATTACAGCTAATTTAATTTAAGTGAATACAATCAAAACTTTACAAAAATGATTGTTATTGAAAAATACAAAAAAGCAGTTTTTTTCTAAATAAAACCCGCGGGGACACTGGACTGTAATTGTTAGCAGTGGAAGACTTCGGCCCCTCAACACGAACCTCGAAAATTGATTTGATTGATTGATTGGCCCAAAATGATGCTAAAAGTGGCTGCGAAGCATGAAATAGTCATAATCATGGATATGTCTATTTCACGTTTCGTGTGTTTTGCCTACCCCATTTGGGAACAAAGGCGTGATTTTATGTTATGTTAACATTTATTTAATTCGGCACCGTAAAATACGAAATACTTATAAATATCGATACATCATTTGATTATTAACAGCGCAACTCTAGTTACACTGTGTATTGACAGAATGAGATGAAGTAATGGGATGACACCTAGGTGAAAGTGAGATGCATAATTATGTGTCATTTTGAATGACCAGTTAACTTGAGCTGCACTAAAATGAATATAAATTGAAAAATGCATGTTTACTGTTAATTACCGGTTAAATGTAACACCGTCTGTTTTCAAATTTGAATTTTTGCCGTTTTTACCACACCAACGAATGGAACAGTACGTCATTACGCAAGTATATTAATTTACATCTAGAAATATGAGGAGTTGCACGCAGATCTGTTGTTGGCTCCATACAGTTTCTGTGACAGTGACACTACACGTTAGTATATTGAAATAAACAAACATTTGCGGACTGGGGTTGCGAACATTGTTTCTCTATAGGTTCTATCCTCTATGAGTCCCAGTCATCTAATTCATAGATGAAATTCCGATGCCCGAACTTCTATTGATTGCCGACCTGCAGTATCTGGCTGAACTCGAACGTGGTCCCAAGCAGCAGCACGATAATAATAATATTTCGGGCACCGGGGCAGAGTTAGACCAAAGAGGAGATAGCGACGATTCGGAGCGTTTCAGAGCTGGTGACAATAACAACGCGCTAAAAACAGAGACGAACGGCAAGAAAAAGCGGAGGCACTCTGACAGCAGCAGTGGGACACATTATAACCTACATAAAAAAACACCACTGAGGCCTGGAGGTTGGAGCAGAGCTGATTGGCGATTAGCTAAAAACAGAGACGAACGGCACAAAAAAAGGGAGGCACTCTGGAAGCAGCAGTGGGACACTTTATAACCTATATAAAAAACACTACTGAGGCCTGGAGGTTGGAGCAGAGCTGATTGGCGATTAGCTAAAAACAGAGACGAACGGCAAGAAAAAGGGAAGCACTCTGACAGCAGCAGTGGGACACATTATAACCTGTATCAAAAAACACTACTGAGGCCTAGAGGTTGGAGCAGAGCTGATTGGCGATTAGCTAAAAACATAGACGAACGGCACAAAAAAGGGAGGCACTCTGACAGCAGCAGTGGGACACTTAACCTAAAAAAAAGTATTAAAACTCACCTGTAGTATCTGGCTGGCCTCGAAGGCGGTCCCGGGCAGCAGCACGATGGGCGCGGCGACGCGGCCCGCCTCCACGCACACCATGTTCGGGAACTCGTCGTCGCCGAAGTCGGGGATCTCCTTTGCGTACTCCGCCCACGGGTTCCAAATCACTGTGGCCACAGATTAGATGGTCAAAATCTTAATTATGGACCTTTTTATAAAAGGTTGATCTTTTTTTTTCTTAAATTAAATAAATGGTTTTTCATACTTATTCAGAATCATGGGCGATTTCGATACAAAAAGAAAAAAAAATGACCCAAATTTTTCATACTTATGATCTAATTCAAAATACCAAAAGGATGGAATTCTAAGCAAAACAAAAAACAAAATACCTAATCCTATTTCCTTAGTCGCCTCTTACGACATCCACCGAAAAAAAGAGAAGTATAATTCTATCCCGACTCCACACAGGATACAGTAACATAAAAGTTACAATAAGTATTTACATTAAATCCTGTAAAAAACTAAAAAATCTCAACTAACCGGTATCAGGGAAGTTGTACTTCTGTATCCTCATCTTGCGGCCGCTGACGACGTTGGTGATGATGTGCTCCTGCATGGTGTTCTGGTACACGCGGTCCGTCCACTCGTTGATGGTGACCACTTCGCGGGTCTCCTGGTACACCGCGCCTTCCCGCGTCTGTAAAACCGTTTTTATGATACACCCTGTCACTGTCACTGACCGCATTGAATGTTTATACTTTCAAAAAATTTCACTGACAACTATAACGTTCACAGTCGGGTGTGCGCTTAGGGTCCCCCCCCCCCTAATTACGCGACTGTAGGTACCCTGACATCTTGAAACTGAATCAAAATCTTTCATAACTTTTGCACGGACCAAAGGTTTTGTATTTTTAGGATTCCAAACGAAAATTGTAAAAGGGAACTCGTATGGTATGACGAAGTCCAACTGTCCATCTGTCTGCTTTTCTGTTATAGCATAGCACAGAATAGGTAAAAAATAAAAATTTGTAGCCACATCAATACTACTTTACAGAACTAGAACTTTAGCTGTCAGTTAAAAGTTAAAGTTTAGTTAATTTAAATTTTGAAAAATACCTCTAACGGAAATTCAGGCAGTGGCTCAGGCCAGCCGTTACTTTTGGTTGGTTTTGTATGTATAAAAAATCTCTGCTGAAACGTATTTGTGTGGAGTATTTACGTAATTCCGAATCGAAATTCTGAAACGGAATTCTGGGTGTATGTGGCCGCCCTAAGAGATCTCTTCTCGCTGCCCTGTGAGCTATACAACGCGTTGTTAATGGAGCTAAACAAACTAAGTGGAGAGCTAGACGCAGCTACGAAAGTAGTTGAAGCGCGCGACAGCCACTTTTTTAAATACTGTTTTAAACTTTCGTGATTCTCACACATATTTATGTTTACGCGGGACTTAATCACGGTATTTTTTAATTACCTCTCGACGTTTCACCAAACACCGGGTGTTTATAAGGTTGATTGTAGTTGTGGTAGTTCCTATATTGGCCAGACAAAGCGGACTATAGCTGAAAGAGTCAAAGAACATATTGCAGCTGTTAAAAATCGCCAAATAAACAAATCTGCCATAGCTGAGCACTTGTTGGAGTCTGGACCAAACCATTGGATCGAGCTTCATAATCCCAGAATCCTCTCTACAGAACGCCATTATTACTCGCGAATAGTGCGTGAAGCGGTTGAAATTAAAAAGCATAAAAATTTTAACCGAGGGGATGGTTTTAAGCTTTCGTCTTCATGGAATCCGGTTATTAATAAGTGTCAGCCTAGAGACGAACATTCGGTGCGAGCGTCTGACATTGTTAGTGTTGTGTGTCGGTGTAATAGAGGAACGGTGGACAATATCGGTGAAAAGCGGGTAGTTCGGGGAGCCGTTACTGATGAAAATCAAGTGCGGGTAGTTCGAAGGACCCGGGCTGCCAAACAAACGTCGAGCTCCGCTTCAGTCAACTCGTGACCACGGTCGCTGTAACGCGGCCGAAACGTCGAGAGGTAATTAAAAAATACCGTGATTAAGTCCCGCGTAAACATAAATAAGCCACTTTTTTAGTTCAGACAGCCGTTTAGTGGCCGGTGCGGGCTACCAGAAGCGAGCTGCGACGATGGTAACAACAGGAAATATGCCGGTGGCGGCGCTTTGTTGTGCCCGTGGTCCGTGTGATCCTAAGAGTCCTACAAACTATACAACGCAAGGTTTCTCAGCCACTAACCTTGTCAATGAACATGCACCCGTGCATGCCGGTGATCTGGCAGCGGCGCACGTCCGGCACCTTGAAGTAGGTGTGCAGCAGCAGCTGGCAGCTGAACGTCAGCTCCTTGCTCGGGTTGTACACGCCGATGTTGAAGTGGAGCTCCTTCTCGCGGAGGATTAGTCGGTACGTCAGTCGGAACCTGGAGAGGGGTGATTGCTTTGATAACAACGGCTTGCAAGTATACTTAAGGCTGGTTTTAGGGTCAACCTGACGCCACAGACTTATATCGAAATAGATACCGCGAGTTCCTGCATTTGTATGAAAACCAAGCGTGCCACTTTTTCTCTACCTACTGTAACGTCACATGAGCGCTTTAGTGATGGGAATTGACAGTCCGAGTGATAAGGTGGCGCTGCCTTATTCAAGTTGTCCTGTCTATAAGAAGTTAAACCTTTATGGATAAATATCTAAGTCAGGAGTTCCCAAACTGGGGGGCGCGCCCCCCTTGTGGGGCGTAGAGCAATCTCAAAGGGACGCGCGACACGTTTATGTTTTTAATAAATGTTGTTTAGATTAGATTTAGATTCTCAGTAGTACAAGACTAAATGAAATCGCGTCAAAGAAAGAGCATTGATCTCCCTTTTGGCACGCGAAGTACATACACTTGAGTCATCTATTTCGATATAAGTCTGTGTTTAGCGATTAGACTAGACAGCGAGTAGACTAACTGGAACACGCTGGATGCAAGTCGCATCCAACAGGTACTTATGGAAGTCTAAAGGGAGGTCTTGGCTGGAATGATGATAATACTAACTGGAAGTGCCACATGGAGCGCGTGAAGTCGTCATCCATGAGGCTGAAGACAGCCTCGACGTCCCCGCTGGGCAGCCGCTCGGGCATCTTCTCGACGTGCCAGCGAGCGACGCGCGCGAACCCGTGCTGCGGCCCGAACGCCCATTGTCCGAATTGAGCTGGAACAAAATTTTAGCCATCAAATAACCTAAAATTTAAACCAGGGGTTCCTAAACTGCGCCGCGGCGCCCTGGTGCGCCGCAGAAAGTACTGATGGGCGCCGCCGTGAGTCGATTCTTTATCATTATCTGAAACCATTTTCATTTTACACTCTCAACTTAAATACTACCATTATCTGAGCCTATTTGTACTGTATCTTTTTCAAATACACAGGGTAGGGCGCCGTGACAAAATTCTAAACTTGTAAGTGCGCCGCGGGCTGAAAAAGATTGAGAACCCCTGGTTTAAGCTAACTGTACTTCATTGTCATCGATGCAGGATTATGGGCACCAAATTGGGTAGTTGACTAAAAAAAAACTATTTAGTTGACTAGATATTCTTTTGGTTGAATCGGGCCGAAGTTCGTAAGGTTACATATGTAACAGAAACACAGGTTGTAATTCCATCGCAGTTTAGACATGCATACTAGTTAAAGTGGCATAAATAATAAATGACTTAACTTAAACTTGCAGTACCTATTTCGTATTTCGTGCAGTAAAAATTAAATAGGTAGTAATGTACTTTAAGTATCTTTTTATTGCGAATTCATAATTGAGTAACTCCGTGGCGGCACCTTTTGCCATAAAACCTACCTTACACTTTGTAATTTAATTAAAACCACATAAACATGCTACCTATGGTAAAGCAGTAAGATTAGTACCAGTAAAGAATTATTAAAGCTATCTTGAAGATAATAGACTGACAATAGACTATGTGCAGTTTTAATTAAGTAATCTATTTCAAGTAAATAAGCTGCTAATTAATTGGATACCGTATACGTTTTTACACCTGTCAATTACGAAAAGAATTGATCCTTGAACGGCTGTCATTCCCGCGGCTCGTACGTTCACGTCCGACGATGAATTATTTATTATTAATAAATAAAATAACTGAAGGAAATAAATATCTTTGAGGACTACCTCTCAATCTAAAAACGGCATACCTACGTAAGAATGGTTATATATTTTAGATGGATTTGTGTTTCAAATTCACAGAAAAACTTCCAAGAGTATAAAGGTTAATTTTCATAATTACGATAAATTTTACATAATTAAATACTTACGAAATACAAATGGTATCCCTCCACGTATCGCCCTTTTGCCATCGAAAACTGCTTGTTTACTGAAATCAAAAAGAAAAATATTTTATGAATAAAATTACATACAGACAGGCCTACAATCACGCCTATGTTCCGAAATGGAGTAAGCAGAACACACGGAACCTGATATATAGAAAAGGCCGTGGTTTGTTTCAACCACTCCATTTTCATGCTAGATATATATTTTCACAGTACGTACCATTTACCGTAAAAACACGTTAAAATTTTCCTTCGTTGACCCCAAGTAGCAAGCGCGGTTACATCATTAGGAAAACCCACAACGAATCCATTCTTTACATTTACCATGTTATTGTCATTTCATGACAAAACGGTATCTCTGAAAAACCAAACCGTTGAACTTGCGCCTTTGATCCAGCTGAATATTCAACTGTTCAACTCCCAAGCATCCGAGTGGACACTGGCACTAAAAACGCGCATCAATCAGAACTGCATTGCTAGGATTGTATACGTGTATCTAACACATCTTTCTTACGCGGCAAGCAAACGTTCAGATCATTACTATAATGCATTCGTCAGAACCACAGCAATACCGTCCGCTAACCACACAGCATCGACATCGCTCTGCAGCTCACGTCGAAACAAGATCAATTTTAGCGGTTGCATTCCAACACGGCCGGGGTACGCTGCAAAAAGCACCCTTATATTATAAATGCATCAGTGGACAGGTCGGACGCGACAAAAACGCAGCCAGAGCAAGGCGAGTATAAATTATTTATGCCATTTTGAACATTTTGGAGTCTGTCGCGAATGGACGCCGCTGACAACGCCTTGCGAAGACTCGCGGCAAGAATCGCGAGCCGTGGCTAGGCGTGGAGCGTTCATACCATTACCTTACCCGTAATCATCATTCATCAGTTACACGTACGACAGAAATACTTAGTACCTAGTCCTATTTTTTTAATATATTCTAAATACAATTTCTTATAGACGATCATTGTAGATCAGTTGTCTTGTCGGCAAGTTAACATGAAAGAATGTTATTGTCACTACGTGCGCCATACTGTATGCATAAAACGTTTATAAGAATAGCAATTAAATATCAACGCCATTATTTTGCGATGAGCGTACTCTGCAATGCAATCGATAAAAAAAAAGCCATCTATAAAATGCCAGGAAAGTAAATAAGTGACATTATTCCTAATACCATGTATAGAAGTCACCCCTTTATGATCTCCGTAAAAAGGACTGGTACGATAAAATGCAGTCGCTCGATATGTCGTTAAGCAACAAGAATGCATACTTGAGTTTATAACTGTTTAGTCGCTCAACTGCATAGTAATTCATCACTAAACTGAATTTGGATCGAGGAAGAGTAATTTCGAGTTGGGAGGTGAGTGCGTGCGCTATCCCAATTTCATTGATCGCGGCGTCAGCGCGTGGTGTCGAGGAACCCTAAATTGGGCAGTGCAATCGAAACGATTCCACGAATCAGTAGGGACTGACTAGATAAAGTTTTAATTGGAGATTCCGGATGAAATTCCTTCATGAGCGGCCGCTGGGCCGATACATTCCCGCTTCGGCATCAGCCGGGTTTTTATACAAAAACTTGTTTCACTCTGCCATTCTCTCCCAGATAAATAGCGACAATAAATATAACTTCCAAGCCCGATGCTTTCTTTTAATTGTTAATTATTTCACCAAAGTCGATTTGGATGGCGTAGTAAAAACATCTTTGCAATTAAAATTTCTAACTTTAGCACTTTTCCGCCAGAGCTGAAGTTTAAAAAGACAAACCGATATATCAAGCCGACTTTGCTCTTTCCTCTTTCTCTCTTTGATTGAACGATTCATTTATCTGAGGTGTTCGCACTAACATAGGAATTTTATTGTTTGACACGGCTCCGTTGAGACCCGTCGATATTCCACGAATTTCACTTGGTGTAATTAGATTCTGCCACATTGAAAGATCGCAGCTATTTTTACCGCTAATCCGCGCCCGCGCCAGCCTCCGAACAGATCGGAGTATTGCGCAAAAACCTCGTGACCCGCGACAATTTCTCGCGGCGGGACCCATTCTCATTGTTCTCGGCTTTCATAAATATTGATTAAATATGAAGCTCATCATGTTTCTCAACATTGTTATAGTCATAATGTGTGCCTCTCGCACGCATCCGCGGCTCCCGCCCGCGGCCGCGATAACGCTCATAATTACATTAAGATGCAATTTACAAACAGACGAGTAACCTGTTGTGACCGTACGTGGAATCCCATTAATATTTCGCTCCAACGCGCTCTCTAAAGGGTGTTGCTAGGAGATTATAGCTGTAATTTATGAAACACTATCAAATTACTGATAAAGGTGATATTTTTACGTTTCAAGACAAAACGGGAGCAATTAAAAATAAATTAATACTACAATTAACCAACCTACGCAGAAATTTTACACTCACAGAACACATGAAACGCATAGTTTATGCTGACAAAGTTGCTATGGTGCGATGAAAAAGTTATCTAAAACGCTATCAGCAAACCCTTTCTCATAGTGAATGAATCGTCTAATTGCTTTAACCAGTAGCGAGTTGTGAAAAAGCGGTATATCTACCTGAAACAAAAAGCGTGGTAAAACCTTTGAGGCGCTGCCAAGTTAATGATTCGCAGCCAAGCGTGTTACTTTGACATATTAAGAAGAGGCCGTAAACTGGTTTGTAGAAAAACATAATGGATAAAGGGCTGAAGCTAGTCCTGGCATCAACAAATTAAAGGTCGCATAAAAGATGCGACAAGTCAATAGGCTGCAATTAGATCGTTTTGGGAAGCGTCCGCGCCACCTGGATATTAACAGGCAAAGGAACCGGTAATGACAGACCCATTCGACATCATTTGACATTAAAGCGAGCTCCAATTAAGTCGACCTACGTAATGTAATTAATTTATTTGTCGCGAAGCTAGCGGAGCATGAAAATGTGCTGAAATTACACGTAAATTTGCATAATTCCTTGAACACTCTTATATTTTACAAAATGTTAATGAAATGGATCATTAGGTTTTTGAATGGCTTAATTCTATAAAGCGCGTTTTAATTTTACATCAAACTATGATAGTGCGTAGTGACCGGTATGAAGAAACGAGTACCTGTCTTACTTTGTATCATTTTCAACAGGCGATACAACAAAGTACCTAACTAATTGTTGAAATTCAATTTCCGCTTATTCCCCTCACATCTCATGTTGAGTACTAACTGTTTCTTAAAAACTGTTGGAATTTACGCTCAGTATTCCGTCAGCATTTAGGTACCAAAAATCAAATAAATATGTAATTGAAAACCTGGGGCTGATAATTTAAATTTATAATTTTTCATCTTCTTTTCTTTGTTTTGCTTAGCCAAAATAGCTGATAGACCTGTTGCAAAACATTCGAAACCGACAAAACAGTAGCTATAAAAGGTTTCCACTTTATACAAGGATTGATCATTAAGACTGCAACTAGCGGGGGGTCGAATAAAATATACAATTACTAATTGCCAAGTAAAGCGTGGGTCGACAATCGACATTATTATTGTACAACACGACTTTATCTAGATCTGTGCCTTGTTCGGCATAAGTTTTTCATTGATGATATCCAGCGAGGCAAGTCCTTCGTTATGTGGTAAGAAAACGTGTTTAGGGAAACCGGAGAATTGAAGCCAAGTGGGTGTACCGCTGTGTACCTAATGTAGGTGGTTTTGTTTTATCAGTTTGACGAGTGGTTGTTGAAGTTTCGAAGCGGCTGGACAGAGCCTTAGAGCCGTAACCTTCGAGCACCAGGGCCGCGGCCGGATTGAAAGTGTTTGGCGACGGCGCCCGGAAACTGTAGGCGGCCGGCATGGGCCTCGCACGTGTCTACGGTGTCTACCATCTAAGTTTTGTAACACTTTTGGAGGGAAATGGTGAATCACTCGCAGATGCATTGTTACATGAACAATCAGGGTCTTAGTAGGTGTTCGAGAGGACTGGGAGTCTAAAAAACATGTTTAGGCCACGGCGTTAGTTTTTAAACAAACCTAAGACAGATTCGTTGCAAATTGAGACAAAAAAAATGTGCGAAAAAAATATTGTAATGGACGAATGATGTAGGCATCTACTCATCAGCTGGCCAAATCTAAAGCTCTTACATTACAGCTTAACCAACCGAATTAAGACATGCAAACGTATTTTTAAATTGTTATTGAGCAAATTTTTGATTGATACCTGACTCATGTCTGCTCGTGTGATTAGTTGAGTTACTTCCTCGTACACATAAAGCCTTATAGGCACCTAAGAACAATAATAATACAGTTCAACGTGAATACATTTTAATTAATGCTCTTTGCATTTTGATGAAGGAACATGTAATTTGTTAATGCAAGTTAAGATAAGGATCTACGATAGTTACAACGGTAACTACTAACAGGTAATTTACAAGCATCTTGTAGTCTCCATTTAGAATCGTCTGTCGCCGCCTGGGGGGACATTTGTATATCAATTTAAATATTTACAATAAAAAAAGCATAACTACAAGCCAGAGTTTTAACGTGCAAATACAAAAAACTTTGAACACGAAGGTACCGAAGCAGTCTCGTTTGAAATAATCAATCTGACACAAACAAATCATTCACCAGCCAGCTTAAGAATTCTATTAATTGGAATTACGGGATCGGAGTATGACCTCTTGGTTAACCAACATTAATATCGGGTCGGCCACGCGAATGCATAAATTAATCATGATTTATCGCTTCCCACTCGCACCTCTTCCCGTTTCGGGGCGGGAAGCACAAAATGAGCATCAGGACGTGATATTCGTAGACAGCGCGTCTCCCTAGCGTCTTATTTTAAGAAAGACAAAGATGCTTGATTTGTTTATTCAGTACAAGCCCATTAGATTGTTCTCGAAGCTGGAATCCTAAACAACAATAGAGGACAGTGACAAACACCGCAAGAACAAAGTGGTCGCGCCCTCACCTCAGGGGTCAGCGGTACACACAACGTCCGCAGATGCTCCGGACAGCCGATTAATAAGACGGGACTCCGCCCCCGGTGCTGCGGCGGCTTAACAGCGCCAATTTACAAACGCCACCCCAAGCCGTGAAGATAAGCCGATTACAAACCTCGGAGACAAATGCAACCGACCATGCCTTAGATACACTAATTCGCTGGAACACATTAAACCTGCGCTTGCTTCTATGTTTATTCATCTATCTGCGTTGATTAACGAGTAGGAGTATTGTGGGAGGTTCTAAAATATGTTTTATGGTAATAAATGTATATGGGAATCAAAATTGAATTAGAAAACTGTGATAGGCAGTGCGGTACTTGCCTATCACATCGAAGAGGCGGGGTTGATAAGTTTGAATTGAGAATTGTATGACATACGCGTAAAATTTTCATTAGTAAAGTAATTTCAATTTAGGAAGTAACTGAGCTCGCCCTGAAACTTCTATCTTGCCAATAGAAGTAAAAATATAAGTTACGGCAGCAGACGTTTCAAGCACGGTCGCTTTAAATATTTAACTCTCAACTCTAATGACGCCGTAATCGTATCTAGGATGTATCCAGGGTTAAATATCGTTAACTATTTATTCGAATAATATATATTTTTTAAAGTATTTAGTGTGTTTTTTATCCTAAAGTTTTCTAAATAATTGTAAAAAAACAAGAACATTAACATCCCTTTAATTAATCCAGATTCCCAAAGGGCATAAAGCAGCGAATACTAAACGTTCTGGGGACAAAACGTTGACTAATCTAGGTTGTGGGCCGCTTTTAGCAAATTTTAGGTTTTCAGTTAGATAAACACAAATAACACAATGACAGGATGGCAGCCCATCGCCTACATTACCTTAACCTTTTTGTCAATATGTAATATTTGTCCGATTTACAACAGATGCAAAAGTTTCCAACATTATTCTGCATGTTAAACGCAGAACTGCATCAGGAGATAAAAACTTAAAACTAGTTAAAACCCAACAAAGCGCAGAGCTTATCCAAGCCCATGTTTAGCCGGATCCCGAACTAAATATCACGTCACGATCTCAGCTGTTTACAAGTACAGAGTTGTCGATAGATCATAAGATCATACACGGTGCGACCATGTAAGGCCACGACAAAATCTGATGATGTCATGCCGCGGTCGAGTGCTAACGCCGAATCGAACCGATCAAACAAAAGGCATAACTATCACGGAATGATAGAACTTTTAATAAGCACCCTGGTGATGTGTAGGCTGGTAATGAAGCAAGTAATGACGGTGCAAGCAACACGATCGCAAATAGAGATTAATGGGATTGTGAAATACGTAATGAGATTACGGAATCCTAAATCGTGTTAGATTTCGAGAGCTAAGTTTTAGTAGTTTAGGAGCCGAATCCGAATTTAGTTGATCGGCTTCGTGAGCACGGTCAACATCTTGCAAAACATCGCCACATCTGAGTAGAGTATTTAATAAAATAAAATAACTACAGAAGTTATAATGAACACTGTCATACATATAGGTGTTGAACCAAACTTTGGTTTCTTTATGCGTGATTGAACTATGTAATTTTTAAGTAGAGTTTGCAAGTCGTTGTCAAATTTAAGGTAATAATACTGAAAATTAAGGATCTAACGTTCAGATATGGTGATATTGCCGACATAAATTAACGCATGTTCTTTATTAATACAGTACTGATGGGTACAACACATATAACTAAAGTTAAGAAAGGATATTAATTACCTAGCAGCATATGGTGTGGCTACGGACTTCCCAATTCTTCACATACATACATATCCTTACTAATATCCTTAAGTGAGTTTGTTTGTTTGTTTGTTTGTTTGTTTGTTTGTTCCGCTTTCTCGCCGTAACTACTGAACCGATTGCTTTGAAATTTTGCAAACATAAAGATAGAAGTCCGGATTAAATAATAGGGTATTTTTTATCCCGGAAAAAATTGATGTTCCCGAGGGAAAACAAAAATATAGTTTGCTTGATAGATCGATATTAATCGATGATAGATCGATATCGATCGATAGATGATAGATCGATGGCGCTGTGTGTCGTTTGAAACGAGAAGTTTTCTTATTGTTGTGCTTTATACCGCAATATAACCGAGTTCCACGCGGGCGAAGCCGCGGGCGGAAAGCTAGTTATTAAATAAAACAAACATATCGAAGCAAAGGTCAGCTGTTAAGCGACTTTACTGACGTCAAAAATCATACAAGTCCCATAATTGTAATAAATCATCTTCCTTCACAATAATTATGCTTTTAAGCAAGTTAAGAAACCATAGCCGGAGATAAATCATGTCCGAGTTAGCAAACCTAAGGATAATTGCAGTAAATCACCCGACCAATCAGACATTGAATATTCTAAGTGGGTGTTTGGTTGGATTACTAAATTACAAATTGGTCCGGTAAATCTGCCAAGGTGGCAATCGGCGAAATCGGGAACGAATAGTTCAATTTCAAGGGAAATGCAATTTAGTTCAATATTATTCGCATAATATTTATAGTCAATTCTTAGAACCAACGCGTTATATTTGGACTGGAGTCCCTCTAATATTTCATCACAGCTGTCTAACCTAACGCATGTAATAAGCGGTCTTGGATGTCACTCGTTGATGGAGAGCGAAAAAAAAACAACATGTGTGCGCTGTTCACCGCCGACGGCCATTGAGCACGTGTGAGGGACAACTTGGACGCACCACGATTTGTTCATGTCACTATAGACAAAAGATCACTAAGTATAAGCAAGAGTTGCTGATACAATCTACCGAATTTCTAGCAGCCTTTTGTAATCACTACAGTTACAAAAGCAGCGTATCGTCCACCCAATGAAGTGGTAATCCAGATTTGTTAGAACTGGTTTAGTCCGACATATAGGCCAGGACGTAATTACGCTCGCGTGGACCGTATCAGTCGCCTACGCTACGCTGGAAGGGTCTCGCTAACTCGGTTGTGAGCGTCTGCGAGTCTAATTACCGTCTGTCCAAACTTGAGATTAAAATGTAGGTACGTGTGAAGAGAATTGAATCGGGAACTGGAGATAAGAGCGGCGGGCGGACCATTCAGCGGAGGCAATGGTGTGTGACCGCCGAGCGCAGACGCGGAGGTCGCAGCGCTGCGCCAGTGACGCCTTGCATTCTTTACCCACGTCGCATACTATTTTTGATTCGAACATAATACCGTTTCTAGGCACGATCGGACTCCTAAGATGATTAGAAGACTGCTTAAGATTAGATCGACTCTTTCGCAATAGGAAGGATATCTCTCTCACACCAAAAGGATCAATTTCACATCATCCACTTTCAACTTTGTGGAAAATTATAACAATCAACTCACAAAGGGACACATTAAAGCAAATATACTTGAAAGCAGACATCTAACTAGTTATACTCAGTGAAGCTTGGCGCTTGCCAAGCCATTTCAACAACTAAAATCAGACACCAGTGATCCGTGAAGCCGGGAAATAAATAGGTTGCATTCATTGACGCGCGTCGATCGATGGAGTAATCTCGCGGTCATCCCGTCCGTGCACCGGGAGCATAAAATTATCTGGGCATTAGCGGGCCGAGGGGCGGCCGGGGACCATTTGTCATCGGCAGGGGGGCGGGAAGAAAGTGCCGGCGACTGCGGGCCGCAGACTCGCTCACAAAAACAAGACGGAGCAAGGGAGGGCTAAAGCCGCAGCTACCGCGCACCGCTGTGCCAGGGTTGCTCCCAACTAAAATTAAACACATTAGGGACGCACCATTGTTTTTGGGTCATGTTGACAAAGGTTGCGCTATATCTCCTGCTTTTTCATCCCCTAATATTGCGACAAGTTCGGTGGAAAAACTTGAAAATTCCGGGGCCTCCGAAAAATCCCGACCATAAAAGGGTCAAGCGGCCGCGTCACGTCGGCTCGACGGAGACAACAAAAACCTTTGCTACAAACTATATCGGATATTAAAGCTGCAGAAGGCGCGTGCCATCCGCTTTTTGTGGTCGAGTCGGGGACCTTGTTGACGCACTATCCCCGGACCAGGGTGCGACTGTTTGAATTTACATTAAACAATAACTTGCCTTAACCCTAGTCACTAATCGCCTTTCAAATAACGGTGTAGGCATGTCGTTTAAATCAATACAAGAGACTCGACTAGCCACCAATTTCCATGGTTTTCCGTAAGTGGCCATTGCCAGAGACGCTCAATAGACACATCTCTATGGCTCTAATTAACAATCATAGATTAAGATCAAACGAATCGTAGCTCATCACAGTAGTCGCGAGGCGTAGCTGTAACATCAGTATAAAGGTATAGTTGTGTGGCATAGAATCATTAGCGGCAGTCGGTCGTTTGTTAGAGCCACTCGCGTCGGAGACGGGTTTTTGTATCTACGCCAAATTGCATCCGCACAATACGTGTGCCTCTAAATTGATTTCGAATTAATTGCTATAGCACATACGTATAGCTTTGCAGCATCAGTTATTTGACAACTGACGCCTAAATTGGTCGCGGCTTGAGTGGTGATGACGAATGACTTTAGGCCTATTTAAGGGATGCCTTGCCAACATGCCGCGCGCAAAAATAATCCTATCCTACAACACCTATTATAAATGCAATTGTTTTTTTGTATAGGTACAAAGATATGGCAGTATATTGACGTTTTTAGGGTTTCCTACCCGAAGGGTAAGGGTAAACGGAACCTTATTACCAAGATTCCGCTATCCGTCCGTCTTTCTGTCTGTCTGTCTGTCCGTCTGTCATTCACGAACCGTTTTAGCCGGTCAGGTGATTTTTTTCACACATGACGTATTTCTGTTGCCGCTACAACAACAAATACTTACTAAAAACCGAGCAAGTAATCGTCGGAGTCGCGCTCGAAGGGTTCCGTACCAAAAACTGCCAAAAATCACGTTTTTTGAATGGGAGCCCCCCGTAAATAACAATTTTCTTTTATTTTTGTTATTAGGTATAACGGCAATAGAAATACACAATCTGTAAAAATTTCGACAGCCTAGCTTATACGGTTCGCGACGTGAGATACAGCCTGGTAACAGACGGACGGACGGTGTGATCTCAGTAACAAGAGTCCCGTTTTTACCTTTGTGCACGGAACCCTAAAAATTAAACAATGCTTAAAAGAGGGTTGTCAAACAACAAAAATTTTTCCATTCTGCATCTCACAACCCGAAATAGCTAGAAAGCTCAAATTTTCAATGATGATGTAGGTACGTACTCCTGTTATACAACTTCTGTTATACGAAAATCACTTATAATGTACCCGAAATTAAGCAAAGTCACAAATCATCTTCATACAAGAAACGTGTTTTTCAACGAATTCAACGGGCATCCAGCGTTGTCGTTGGAACTTATATGAAGGAATGCTTGGGTGGGGTATTTTTTCACGTCGATACGGCTGATCGATATGGCTATCGTCTGACTCGCACTTGTCGGTTTATTCTTTCATGTTAAAAGTACTGAAAGGATTCAATTAATCCACATTAATATAGCTCATATTGTATAAGTATTTCCCGTGTGGTGCCGGGTTAGAATAGCACCTCCCCCTTTCTTCCCGTGGGTGTCGTAAGAGTCGACTCTGGGAAAGGGTTAGTGTATTGTGGGCGATGGGCTAGCAACCTGTCACTGCAATATCACGTTTAACCATCTGAATACCCTGAAATTGCTAGATGTGGCACTGAATTCTTGAATTCATGTGCTCTGCCTACCCCTCTTGGGAATACAGGCGTGATGTATGTATGTATGGATATTGTATAATCAGAACTAGTATCTACCCCCGAATATCTGTGCAAGAAAAGTACCTAGGTACTTCATGGTATCCTGATGTATCTATTAACTGTAGGTAGGTATAGGTACTGTGTACATCCAGACAGCAAAATACAGTGGTAAAGTAAACGAAGGGATAATCCGCTTGAAAGTAAAGGTAGATGCCGTGGGCTTAAGCGTGGGTTTATAATCTGTGAATCATATTTCGTATCAAATACTTTGAACTAAAATAAGAAATTTAAGATTTTCTTTTTCACAGGACAATTCTTTATAAACCTATGTAAAAAGATTCGCCGAAAATATATAAGTCGGCGGCCGATATACAGGGTGTGGCCTGTAACAGGGGCGATAAATTAAATCGTTAATTCTATAGGCTATACGCAGTTACCTTAACTTAATCATAATGCCCTAAAGTGCTTAGTTTAGGAGATATAGCAGTTCAAAGTTACAATGAACACGCAGTGTGTTTGATCACTGCAAAATTGTCGCAAATCTATCGCTAAGTATCTTAGTACAGGGAATTCCTTGGTAAAGGAACGATGTTCGTAATAAAATCGTATGTGCTCAAAAAATCCATCAATCAAAATTAGTTCTTAACGGTAAGCTATAAAACAGCTTATCTCGAGAGAGCGGATTTGTAACCTTTTTATTGAACTTTGTGGTGATATTTAAAAATTGAGTACTTTGACAATAAGAAGAGTTGACAAATCAAAAGCCGTCACCAAGCCGTCATTGATTGAAAATTGCTACGCCGCTCCTGAATTGTGCGATATTATTTTATTGTGTATGGAGAAGCCAGAAGGAGACAACTAGTTAAGAGCGACGTTATGGACCCGCAAAGTGCAACGCGTGCGAAACGACCAACCATGACCAGAAGCCTGGTGAAGTCTGCTGCGCACGGCCTGGGATGGCGGGCACGGAAGCCAATGTCTTCACTAGAACGGCCAATGCTGCAGCATGTGTGAACGCGTGATGATAAAGTCTGTGACAAGTACTCGAAAAAGATCATGTGTGTAGAGTTACAAATAAAACTGACTAAAGTGTTAAAAAAAAGTGAACAAATGTCCGTTTATTCGATCTATTTTACTGTAAGACTTTTTTACTTCAGCGAAATAAACAAAGTGACTTTTGCGTGAACAACTATTTGAATTGAATTTAGTAGTCAACGTTTTCCAGCACGTTCACTAATGCAACAGAAAAAAAATCACACATTCTTAAAGCAGCCATAACCCTTGTATAATGAAACAAACCGATATCGCTTTTCTGTGAATTGTATGTTTCCTGGGATAAATAAACTCTTCTCTTAAAATTTTACTTAGTAATAGGACAATTACTACCTAATTTTCCATGAATAGCTGCCTACACAATGACAAACATCGATATTGACGAGCAGTTTGTCTCATCACATCACTTTGGGTTATGGCTGCTCCAACAATGAGCATTTTTCAGTTTCATCGGTCTTTGTTATGTTATCATATCACTATCAGAGGACAACATAATTAGAATAAACTAAAAATTTAACGATTTTGTTTCTTAATTAATTTACAATTTCATAATTTTACTGTCATTAATTAAACGTTTACGTGTACATCCCAGTGTTTTAATGCCTTCGTGTCTTATCACCCGTATAAGGCTGCGTTTTCACCAGAGATGTGGGACGTAGCTAAGCGGCTCAAGTCTGTGTAACGAGGAGGTGACAGAGGCTGAGCGGTGCGGGGTTGTGTTGGCGGACGGACGCAAGCTTAGTCACATGACAGAGTCCGGTCCTCGCTACGCATCCTAGCATCGCTCAGCTACCTCGCAAATCTTAGCCAGACGCCGCCTCGCAACACATTACTCCAATACATCTTTCCCTTCGTTTGTATGTAGGAAATCCTCGCTCCTCTGAGCAGTTTCCACCAGGGCTAAGCTAAAGCGAGGATAGGTAAATGAAGCGTTTCTATTGGTTAATGAGTTAATGACAAACGCATCTCTCGCAACGCATCCTCGCACATATCTGGTGGAAACGCAACCTAAACCTCGAAAAACTCGCAACACAGGTGTGACTCTATTTATTAAAATTATTCGTTGATTCATTATTTACCTTACCTGTGTGGTGTCGGAATAGAATAACAGTTCTCAATTTCTTCCGTGGATGTCGTAAGAAGCGACTAAGGAAATAGGTTTAGATATGTTTCAGGCGACAGGCTAGCAACCTGTCACTATTACTCGTATACTATCCCTTCCATCTGTTTCCAAACCTAAAACTACGCTAGAAGTAGCTGCAAAGCGTGAAAATAGTCATAATCATGGTTTTGTCTGCGTCAAGTTTCGTGCGTTCCTTTTTTTGAAGTCGGTTAATGAGGCAGACAGAGGTCTACCTCATTAACCGACTTCAAAAAAAGGAGGAGGTTCTCAATTCGACCTAATTTTTTTTGTGTATGTTACTCGTATCACGGAGACCCGTGGACCGATTAAAAAAATTTTTTTTTTAATCGAAAGGGTATAACTCGAAATTGGTCCCATTGCCACGAAATCAGGATCTGATGATGGAATCTTGGAGAAATAGAGGGAACTCTTCAAATATTATAGGGACATTGTATGCACAGTCGACCAAGAAATTGGTCTACCCCCTCAAGATCGATATTCATTTGAACCTTATGAAACAACAAGGTCGATTTCCCCTCGCCATAATATTATGACAGTGACAATGTCAACCTTGTAATAATTTTGATCTCACAGAAACTTATGTCAAAAGTGGTAGATCACTTTCTTGGCCCACCGTACGGTGTTTTCGGTAATTTGTTGATGAAGTCAAGAATTTACATTCAGTAAACAGAAACCTGAAAATGCCGCGAAATGGTTCCAGTAAAGGATGGTACGGCAGTGCTTGGTTTGCGCTCGACTTGGTGGGGGCACTGCCGTGCCCCCCGATACTTTTAAAATACTGCTAATTTGAAGTCGGTTTTTTTTTGTTTAAAATTATTTGGGAACAAAGACGTGATTGTATGTATGTTATTTTTGTATGTATGAATATTAATTCTGCAAAGGTATTAGTCAGGCGAACAGCTGTTGTTAGAATTAGTCGAATATTCGGCATGACTATTGGTAAATACACACATACATACATATTCTCACGCCTGTATTCCCAAGAGGAATAGGCAGACAGAACTCATGAATTAAAAATCCAGTGCCACGCTTAGCTATTTCATTGTAACCAGATGGTTAAACGTGATATTGTAGTGACAAGTTGCTAGCTCATCGCCCACAATACACTAACCCTTTCCCAGAGTCGACTCTTACGACAACTACGGGAAGAAAGTGGGAGGTGCTATTCTAACCCGGCACCACACGGGAAATAGTACCCCAAAAAAGATGAGGGGAAAATGTAAAAAAGGTTGAAGCGCATGAATAAGATAAACCGACGTAGCAGACCATCCTCTGAAAGCCAAACGAACACCTAGTGATCGTTTATGTGGAGGGCTAGCATCACTGCCTTGGATCAGCTGGCCCTCCCACTTCCTAGTGACGGGTATTTAGTCAACGGTCAAGGTAAAACGTTGTTGTCCAGCGTGCACCATCCACGCGCTGTTCTCTGCTGTTCGCTGCCATTACAAGCAACAAGCACCCCCCCCCCTACAATGTCTGTCTGCCTACAATGCCCCCTACAATCGAGTCAGCCTCAATAATGCGCCACGTTCTTAACTAGGGTTGTAACGAAGGCCTTTTTACCGGAGGCGGATGCGGAGGCGACGAGGTTCACGTGTATTAATATTGATACACGAAGACTATTAATAATCGAATTATTCTCGAAAGCAATTTAGCAAACTTTTAAAAACTAGCTATGTCCGTTAAAACGTGTTTAGTCGTCGAGCGTCGCTGCTTACGCGTAACTAAACCTCCGTTACAACTCCGCTAAAAATTGTTTACGGAGGCGTAGGTACGATTTTTTGCGGAACTTCAGCAGGTTACTCTGCCTCTATTAAGAGGCGGAGGCGAAGTTCCGTTACAACTCTACTCTTAATCAACCGTACCTACCCACCTACCTACCTACATGCAAGAACTGCATCTGCACTGCAAATTATGTAGTCAAGTGGACTTCGTAAGCGCCCTAGTTCTACCGTAGAGCAGTTTAACTACCTCAAACCCAAAGAGCCAGGTCTGGGGTGCAGCCCATGCCTTTTATTTTGCTTCAGGCTTTTCCAATTCGTACTACTCGTATTAGTATTATACTCGTAGGTAGTACTCGTAGGTAACTTGTACCTACTTTTTAAAGCATAAAGAAAAATAACATTTTGTTTACAACTGATACCTACTTACCTACTGTAAGTAATGCTTATGATATTTTATTAATACTCGAAAAGTTCATGCCGTCTCTAACCTTTTTCAACTACTTTAACCATTAATAAGTCATAAACCACACAATGGTAAATACAAACTTTTTAGGGTTAGTCTTGTATTTACTCTATTACATTGACATTTCCCGTACCTAATGGAAAAAAAAACTCTTACTTACATTGACAATGTGCTTACGTCAAGTTGGTAAACAAAAACAAACCCAATGGAAATAATAAAATAACTTAAACGATTACGAAAAATTATTGTGACTCGTGGTACCTTGGTACGTGATAAATACATAAGTAACAAAACAAGTGCAAATACTTAAAAATGTAAAGCGAACATACAGTTAGCTTCGAGGAATGAATATCGTGTACCAAAGCAACGATTGCTAATGCTAAAGAAACATCTTTACAACAGTTTAAGGTGCCTGTGTAGTGTTTAAAAGGTGACTCGGTGAGAAAAACATACTTAATTTTATCGTTACCAGTGTTTAGGGCTATGCTTTTGTTAGAAATATTTAGTAAATAGTTTGAAGTTATTTTACAGTGTTTTATTCATGTAGTTCTTTCGTATTTCGTACGTTCACACCTACTAATTAAGGTGACTCTTATGTAATACTGATATCTGCATAATGCAATATGCTTGCTAAACAATATTGGTGAATTTAGTAAGTTTTTCGATATTATTGAGACGATTGTAAATGCCAATGTCAAATACTACGACTGGACACTAAGTATGGGTGGTACATTGCTGGCTCGATTTATTTTGTTAGGAAATGTGAAAAAAATATTTTTCGTTTTAATTAATTAAAATCATTTGGCGTTAATTACTGATACGTTAAATAGTCTAAATTTTAATTTATCGCCCCTATTACAGGCCACACCCTGTATACACTAACTGTGGCAATTTTGAAACGGTTTAAGCATGTACAAATGTACATATAATAATATCCTTGCTTAATAATCAGCTTAATCGTAGTCAGGCCTGTATTTTCAAATGGGGTAGGCAGTGCACATGAAACGCTACATAGACAAAATCCTGACTATATCACGCTTCATGGCCTCTTGGGTTCATGGTGACGGCCGGAGAGCAAAATGGTGCAACGTGACGTGAAGCTTAGGTCCCGGGTTCGATTCTCGATCGTGGCAGATGTTTGTATGATGAATATGAATGTTTGCCGCGAGTCTTGAAATTTTATCTAGGTATATGTATAAATAAGTTTATCCGCTATGAGTAATTAAATTTCCTATATTATTATGTTATTATTATAGGCACTATTAGCATTTTTTTCCTACCCTAATTAACCTACCCCGCCATTTCTTTAAAGGGTTGTACCACAAGATAGTTATAAATTACAAAGTTTTCAGTTGCCACGCTCACGCAACCCATCAGCTAGTGAGGTAATGGCTTTATTAAGCTTCCTACATGGCAGGGCCACTTGAAATTTAAATTAATACACGCAGATATTAAAGCAGAGAGTAATCAACGCATTTTAATTGCAGATAACACTGTCTAAGATTTGATTTGCATTCGTTATTAATTATTATCGTTTCAAAATATTATCTCGATCTAGATATCGGGAAATTATTAGATAAAGGCGACAGGCTAGCCACCTGTCACTATTATACTTCTTTCACCTGTTTATTAAACCTAAATAGGTATGCTGGAAGTTGCCACGGAACGTGAAATGGGCATGGCTTGTCTATGTAACGTTTCGTGTGCTCTGCCTACCCTGTTTGGGAATACAGGCGTGATTGTATGTATATGTATATTAGACAAAGGTATAGTTACTTGCGGCAGCTACTAAACTTGTCGTTTGTCGTAAAGCGATATCGGCTCATGACATGGCATAAATTTATAGTCGGTAATCGGTATTAATAAACAGATGCGGAATGGGCACATTAGTAGCTAGTAGGGATATGTTCAACAATAAACGACAAGATAACTTAGATAACAATATGCCAAGCCATCTGTCGGCCGCAAACAAGTGCTACATTTAATTGCAAATTAAAGGAGGAGTTAACATTTGGCCGATTACATATAACTTCAATGCGTATTTTTTTACTTTTAGATGATGTGCAAAGTTTTAAATTAAAAGTACCTAAACCATCGAGCATATATGTCGAGAGGGATGAATGTAAACGAAGCAAAAGAAATAACTATGTCAGAATAACAGCGAGTGGCACTCTGTAGGCTTAGCACGGCAACGCTCTAGTCGCCTCGCGCGCGGGATAGTCTACCCGTCATTTTCACGTCTCTATTTAGACAGTGACAGGTAAATATAGTACATCTCGCGCGTATCTCTACTCGCGCCCTGTCGTGCTAAGGCGGCTGTTGTCTCTGCCTACCCCGAAGGGAATAGTTTTCGTTCGACTTGACGCAGTATTTAAGTTAAAGGGGAAGCCGGAGTTAATTATTTTATCGGTAATGACGCGTACATTGTAATAAGTGACGCAAAAAACACTATTGGTAAAATTCCAAGCAAGATAGAGACGACAATCACCCAGTAACACACTAGAACGCATATGCACTCTGAAATAAAAGTCGTAAGACCGTATGGTAAATAAGGGCCGGCGCTGACTGCCGGCATGGCACGGAACGGCACGGCAAGTTATGCCGCAGCATCCTGTAAAATAACCCGTGGAATGCTTCGGCATGCTGTGACATGCCGCGGCATCGTTGTATCAAAATAAAGTAACAAACATGAATTCTAAACTCATAGTAATAAGATTTAAAATAGTTATATCAGTAACAAATCCTTTGCCATGACCTGCCGTGCCATGCCGGTAGTCAGCGCCGGGCACTAAGGTTAGAGAAAACTATGAGCTTTGAATTAAGTACATAATTTAATCGGTATTGGACTAAAATTATAAAAGCTGGTATGAACCATGTAAACATAATCAAAGTCTGTATTTCTATGCCTTGAGAAGAGTTGAAAGAACATTTTAGAGTTGACTTTGAGATTACTATTATTTTTAAGCTGAATTTATACATACATACATACATATTCTCACGCAATTCAAAAATTCAGTGCCACGTCTAGCAATTTCAGGGTATCCAGATGGTTAAACGTGATATTGCAGTGACAGGTTGCTAGCCTATCGCCCACAATACACTAACCCTTTCCCAGAGTCGACTCTTACGACACCCACGGGAAGAAAGGGGGAGGCGCCATTCTAACCCGGCACCACACGGGGAATTTACAGCTATTCTGTTTTTAAAAAAAGTAGCTTATAATAACCTGAGGAATGTTGTGTAGAAAAATAAATTAAATTTACTTCAGTATCTTGCATTTAAGTATACTCTACCCTATAAAAAGGACTGAGAACACTTGTCAAATTAAAAGTATAGTATTTGTATATGTAAAAAATACAAATGAATTGGAATACACCAACATTGGTATTATGGTTGAATTAATTAATATTACATCTAGAATTAAATAGATAATAAATTTAGTAATGTACTATCATTATAAAAGCAAATCTACTTGATAGAGACTCCACAAAAATATTATATTTCACATTATTAACATTTGCATTTAAATTTAAGTTAAGATGATTTATCAGCTACCAGTATTAAATACCCTATATTGAGATCATACAAAAAATCACAATAAAAACACATAGGCATAAACAAATTCAAACTTACCTTACAAATAATTGTTCTTGGTTGTTGACTCTCCATGATACTACCGTAGCACCTAAAACAAAATAATTCACATTACAAATAAGTCAATTTAACTATACATATTGATATATTATTATTATTATATATTGATAACACACCTTACAAATTAATATAACACAACTTAATATGTAAAATATGGACCTTTTCATATTTTATAAGTAGTTCCTGAGATATGAGACAATAATATCACATCTAAAAGCAATGAATAAACATGATATTAGAGAACCTACTTACAAATTCATGGATAAGACAAACATGATAGCCAAAAATCATTTTGTTTTTTTTGTCATGTTTATTCACACAGACACACACATACACACACATATTCTCACGCCTGTATTCCCAAGAGGGGTAGGCAGAGCACATAAATTCAAAAATCCAGTGCCACATTTATCAATTTCAGGGTAACCATGTCATGTTTATTTTGTACAATAAAGTTTACAAAACATACATACATAATTTTTAATTAAAATCTAGCAAGCTTCTAAATTATGTACCTACCCAAAATTTCTAATTAATTTTTGACCTGGTTGAAGTACTGAGTTCATGTAATTATTTTGTGAGATAATCTTATTCACACCTTGTGCTAGAAACAAATTACAATTATTGAATTATACAGAAAACATATTAAAAATTATATTCTAAAACTAACCTAAACTTAACTATATGGGTCGTGGGTAATTTGGTATAATTTTGATTTTATTTTGCCGAAAAGTTTATGTGCGTCTTGGCTCCACGGACCCAGAGTTTCCACCTTGTTGTATTTAATGTGGTGATTTTATGATTAGGTATGTGAGTGTTTCAACCATCTCATTTGAATGGCCACATTTTGTACAAATTGGCTACAAAATTTTATGTTCTTTTTGAGTATTTGTAAGTTTTCCTATTTTTAATAGATAGAAGTAAAGAACTGTCACAATATTCTGCTATTTTTTACAGCAGTGTCCAGAATCTCTCAAATAACGATCCTATTATTTAAACTTTAAAGTTAAAAAAAGAGTTAACATTGTTAAAACAAAATATCAATGAAAAAAAGGGAGACCTTGATACATAAAGTTTCAACTAAGGAAGCATAATAATTATTACTAAGACTTAGATCTAAGCTACCTATAATAAATTATCATAAAAAAGTACGGATAACTCACTTATTAAATCTAGTTTAGCTCAACATGTCATGTTTCAGGCTAATTCAAATAAAAAGCATAAATTACATAAATATTGCACAATTTAATATACTGTGTAAGATAAATAAATATTAACACAAGCCAAGCAGCACTTAGAATCATTAAGAAGTTATTCAAAATTACTGCTCAATTAGTTTCTCATACAAATGCTGCTTATGAATATTACTTATGAATATTTTTTGTGAGTACATCAAATACCAAACTACAATTTAAAAGCAAGTACCTAACTAGAGTTTACTTCCTACAATCCAATAGCCAAGGTCAGACTCGCCACAGACGGCTTATTCTATTCACTCAGAAAAAAACTCGTTACCAACTAACTAAAAAGGACCACGCTCTCAACGCGTTGCGCACTCATCAATTAAACAAATTTAAAAATTATAAATTACGTACAAACAATTACATTCACAATTTTTAAAAGTTCCGCGCATCACGACCAAAATAAATAATAATAAAAGTAAAGGTTATGCGGCTACTCTATCTACAAGGAAAACATACGCTGTTAATCAATATATTTACTCCACGGTCGAAAACACAAATTATATCATTAGTACACTTGATTAAACTGATCACTTACCGAAAAGATTTACGGTACAAGTTGTATTATTTCCACGGTCGAGAACGACAACACTCGTCGCTGCCATTTTCCGTTTGACAGAAGCCGAAGCGGAGTTGCTTGCTAGGGTAGTGCTCAGAGAATTTTAAAATATCGATAGTTTTTTCAGCGAAGCATTTTCTATCGATCTCTTAAATTTTGACGAGTATTATACAAAATGCTGTGGAAATAATTGCAAAAATATTAGTAGTAAATTCCACTTAGACTAATATTTATAAATGAAATTCGTGTACGCTTATTTCTGAACGCATTAGAAATCATCCAATCAGAAACAGCCAACGCTGTGCCGGCTTGTGTCATTTTGCAGCATCATACGTGTATTTTTCCGGTCCTTGTCCTTTCCATTCTTCAACTACTCGGCGGAGAGTAATTGCGCACGGTTCATAGAAGTGCCGGCACAAAGATGATGGGATCACTGAAAATCGTATTATTCTTAGGTATAATTTATTTATGTAAGGCCGCCGAAGAAGACGTACTCGATCTTACAGATGCGGACTTTTCGTCTGTGATATCTCAACATGATACTGCACTGGTCATGTTTTACGCTCCATGGTAAGTCAATGACTTTGTAACTAGATGTGGGTTGTTTGTGCGAATGCAGTTGTAAACGGTTTATTTGATGAGTGTACGTTTTTACTAGGTGCGGCCATTGTAAAAGACTGAAACCGGAGTACGCGGTAGCGGCCGGCGTGCTCAAGGGCGAAGACCCGCCCGTGACTCTAGCGAAGGTGGACTGTACCGAGGGCGGCAAGAGCACCTGCGAACAGTTCTCGGTCTCTGGGTACCCAACTCTGAAAATCTTCAGGAAGGGAGAACTCTCCCAGGACTACAATGGCCCCAGGGAATCCAGTAAGTTGCCAACACCACACTTCTACCACCACCATTTTTATTAAGTTACTGAAATAACTAATTTGTTTAGATAGATTAGATAAGATTATATCTTAGTTACAGGTGTGTTGAACCTTCATTTTCAATATTTGCAGTTATCTAAAATTAAGATTATTATCTGCTCTCAACTTGACACCATATCACTTGTATCTACCTCCAATGTACAGCAAAAAATATTCCTTATTGGATATCTAACCTTCACAACTGGTCAAGTAATTGGAAAGTTAGTAAATTATTCATTACAAAAATAGTAAAAGGCGACTAAGGAAATGGGTTCAGGTATTCTTTAGGCGACAGGCTAGCAACCTGTCACTATTATATTACCTCTTACATCTGTTTTTAAACCCAAAATGATGCTAGAAGTGGCTGCGAAACATGAAATAGTCATAATCATGGATATGTCTATTTCACGTTTTGTGTGCTCTGCCTACCCCATTTGGGAACATAGGCGTGATTTTATGTTTTTTTTTTTTTTTGTTTAAAAATAGTATCTAGTAGTTGAACTGTCGATCCTTCTATGCTATGGTACTAAGTTAAAGTAATATTTTTTTCTTTACACATATTATTTTTACAAGTGAATTTTAAAAAACTGATCAAAAAATTAAGATAAGTTAATGTAATCTAATTGAATTGTAGACATGACATACTTTAAGTAAATATAAATTGTAAATAAGAAGTGTATTCCTTGTTATTTTTTATGATAACTTTTAAAAAGTAAATGAGGGTATCACTTTCTTAGTATTTTTTTTTTTTATAAATCTACTTTCACTTTTGTTGGTCTTCTACACTTTTAAGTTGGTGTTTAAACCTCTGTAAATTTTATTTTACTTTGAAATTAAAATCTAACTAAACCTGTTCTTCATTAGATGGCATTGTCAAGTACATGCGCGCCCAGGTGGGACCCAGTTCAAAGGATCTCCTGACTGTTGCCGACTACGAAAACTTCATCAAGAAGGATGAAGTTGTCGTCATTGGCTTCTTTGAGAAGGAGACTGACCTGAAGGGCGAGTTCCTCAAGACCGCGGACAAGATGAGGGAACAAGTTGTCTTCGGACACTCCACCGCCAAGGATGTCCTTGCTAAGGCTGGATACAAGTAAGTGCTGGACGTACAATATGGTAACTAAAATATTATATTAACCATATAATATTTACCACCCTCATTTCCTATATTAACTTTATTAATAAAAGAGACTTTGTGGTACTAGTCAAAATAAATGAACAAAACATTTTTTAACAAAGTTTGATTTTTATTTTTTTAATTGGAATTTGGAAGTATTTAAGGTTTTTGAGTTTATAATCACTCATATGTACATTGAATAGTTTGTAGATCGTTTTTATACAATGGCTAACATTTTTTTTGATAGCCAGAAAAATTACAAGTTTAGTACTGTTTTCACTTACACAGAGCTGTTACCCATCAAAGAAACGTAACTCGCACTTATTGTTTTGCTACTGCAATATGATAGTATCAGCTTCTAGATTGGATTTCCCATATTTGTTCACTGTTTTTTATTCAATATCTGAAATTCCGTGATAACCCTATGAACTGTAGATAGGGGATTGTAAATTTCTCCTGATAATAATGTTCCAAGTGTTCAATGCAAAATAGATGTGTTGATATGTTGAAACCAGCATGTGAAATAATCTACAATGCTCTGAGTTCTCACTTCTGTTCGAAATTCTGCATAAAAAGAAGTCACATAGCATTTTGCTATGATTCAAGGATTCAATCTGCTTGTACATACTTTTGAGTTGGACTGTTCAAATATAATTGTCATAGCTCAGACAAGTCTTGATTGAGAAATGGTAATAGAACTAAATTAAATGACAGAAATGTTTTAAACAAGTCAGATGTTAAATATGTTGACAGAATCATATCTGAAAACTCTGTTCAGTGTCAAAATTGACTCATAATTAAGTAAAGTATGTCAAAGTCAAGGGTATGTCTAAATATTCTACATACTTATAAGACCACATGTATCATTTGAGTTTACATAGCTGTAAGCAGCTTTCAGAGTAGCAATAAAGTCTATGTTTACACAAGTGTTGGAAAAATAGTAAATGAAAAAACAAGTTTATTGAAACTCAAACATTACAGACATGCTAAACTAATAATCTAATCGGACTATTGCAAGCATGTAGGTAGAATATCAGGCATTTTTTTATTTAAATTGCTATAACTTTTTAAAACATGAACTGATAAGATATCAGTATACTGCTATTTAAAAATACAAACTAAATCAGGCAGTCCAGTAGCGAGCCATTCATTTGTCGGAACTTAACTAAATGAATGATGAATCAGATATTTGAGATAAATTTCCTCTAGGATCAAACAGACCGGGATGATTTACTCCCTTTCCTACCTTCTACCACAGTAAAAGTTTTTTATTTATCATTTTGTTGTGAAAACTGTGTTGCATAGTTTGCTGTGACTCATTTTTCTTAGCATTGATGGACTTTCTGAGACAGCTAGTAGCTAAGAAGAAATATGAACATTATCAGGGGCAATCCATTTTGTACCTTAAATCTGTAAAAAAGTCTTATTAGTTAACTTAGCCCCTAAATACAGAATAGGTAATAGCACTACGTACAGAAGGTTCTCTCCTGAACATGTTTAGCCATAAAAATATTGTGGTCTCTTTCTACCGTCAACCGTTTGCCGTAGACCTCTCGCGAGATCTCGCTGGAGGAGCATGCCTTGCCTAAACTGAAGAGCAGACCCCTGCTGCTTTTACTAACTCTACTTTCATAGTCCCTGAATTCTGTATTGTTAAAACATGATATAATGAAAACTCCGATTTCTAAAGTGATTGTTATGATTATGAAATTTGCACAAACTTGTTTCACGGATATGGATCATTAGTTGTGCAACATCGAAATTTTCCACCATTTCAAATGCTTAAACTAATCACTTTAATAATACAAATGCATAACTGTTTAAGAATTAGCTATCCTACCAAACAGAATGATCATTGAAATATTTAAGTGTGTATGAGAATCTGATTCTGAATTCGTCATTAAATTTGAGATGTTGTTAACAGAGACAATGTGGTACTCTTCCGTCCCAAGCGACTCCAGAACAAGTTTGAAGACTCCTCGGTTGTGTTCAACGGTGACCTCGCTTCTACATCACTGAAGGGCTTCATCAAGGAGAACTAGTAAGTTTTTATTTATATGCCATGTTATAAATATGTTTATACAACTTAAAAATTAAATAGTAACTACCACCACTTTGTGTCATACTGGGCTTAAAAGAATATAAAGTGAGCACTTTTGCCCTGGAGTATGGCAAGTTCAATCTACCAAGTATGTAACATATGGTTCAGATTCATGTGAATCTTTGACAGTGGCATTGGATGAAAGTCACGGAAATGTTTTCTTCATTCAAAAAAAGTGTGTGACTCAGGATGGAGCGTAATTGACAATTTGAAAAATGCAACAGGGAACTAAATGTATACTGTAAAGAATAATTATGTTCTCAATGTCATACCACACTACTTTACTGAGATAGTATTACCATTTTACTGATACAACTTTACTATTGAACAACCTTACTTTAGTGGACTATTGTTTTCTTGACTTTAGTTACGTAAAACTCTTAACAACACTGCTCCTATCCTACATACGCAAAGGAACGCTATTGCTTAGGTTGTAAATGTGGCATTTTTGGACTACAAATTGAATTGAGAGGTGTTGTTATTTGGATGATAATTTTAGCTAATAGACAAACAAACATAAAGACACGAAAGTTACAGGTGAAAGTATATAAATGAAAGCTTGTAGCTTCTCAAAGAAATCTTATTACGTGGTCGATTTAAACAACATATGTACTTTAACGCATTGTCTGCCATTTCTCAATGTCGAACCTTCTTCAGGTGCCACGAACACACATGTGCGATCAAATGCCGAATGATTAAAATCACGTAAACGCATATATAGCAGCAAATGTATTAATTTACTCAGGGAAATATAGTAACCACTCAATAGGAGCCCTGTCGAGTTACCGCGGCCCACGTGATTTTATAGTGATTTTAACTCGTCGACACTAACGTTACGTGACTGCTATCTATACAATCTGTCAGCTTGATTGTATGAACGATGCGTGTTACAATGGGATTGTCTGCGATGGCATAAACAGGGTTATTTCTAAAACATTAACACATTAGATGTACCTGGTATACGGTATACCTTGCTTTTGTAACCTGATACGCGCTGAAATAAGAACATACCTAGATGGTAGACGTAAAATGTAATTGTTTTATTTTTTATGAAAAGAAAAACAAACGTTTATAATGTTAGCTACCTAGTCTTGCAAGGCTATTGATGTTTTACAATCAACCCTGTATATTTAATGGTATATTATAATGCCGTGTTTTACTACCGTTATAATTCCCGCGATTCTAATGTAGCAATGTTACGGTTTAATTGTAGTTTACAAGACATTATCACCATGCTACATAGGTTGTACGTTGACGATATGATTATTAACCGTGAATAATTCGCATAAAATCGATTGTAATGGAAATTTTGCTCTTGAATTTAACATTAAATCTTATCTGCGAATTGTTTGACATAATTATTTTTAATTATCAGAAAATTTTCGCTTATGTTTAACATCTATAATAACCTCAGATTTGTTAAGTGATAGCTTACTAGGATTTACAATATTAATCGCTTTAATAATCTACATTTTTTACCTGATTTTTTGTAACACGTTGTGTAATGCAATTCATAAACTATCAAATACGCCTCCTCTCATCATCAAAAGGCTTAGCACAGCAAGACGCGCGAGACGACAAGCGCGCGGGATCTATACCTGTCACTCTCTGACGTCTATTGCTAGACAGTGACAGCTATAGTCTATCTCACGCGCATCTCTACTCTACTCGCGCGCTGACGTGCTAAGCAGGCAGATTCACCGTTGCCTTTTCTCAATAGTGTGTACTATCCACAGCCACGGTCTGGTGGGAGTGCGTCAGAAGGACAACATGGCTGACTTCAGCAACCCCCTGGTGGTTGCCTATTACGAAGTGGACTACGTCAAGAACCCCAAAGGCACCAACTACTGGAGGAACCGTGTGCTCAAGGTAATTAGAACACAGACACGAAAGCAAATCTGAATGCTATACTAAAGAGATCCTTTTTTGTATGTAAAAACGTTATAATTTTTAGCTTGTCAGGGTTGTATCCATTTTTAATCATAGTCACTGTCTTATGGATTCAATGCACAGTCGAACTCAAGATTAAAGTTAAATTACAATATAACTATTTTTACTATAGCTGGACACCATTCTAGGCTTAGCACAGCAATAGGCGCGAGATAAACTAAAGGCCGATCAATAACAGCTAAATTCGAGCATTGACCCACTTCTATGTCTGTCGACGACGCACGTACTCAAATGCGAGCGTGAGGGCAATATTAATGCTCGCGTGCGACAGAGATAGATAGCAGCGGGTCAAAGCTTGAATTTCGCTGTGCTCCTCGACCGGCTTTTACCTGTCATTTTCTAATATCTCTAGTTAGACAGTGACAGGTACAGTTTGATTCAACCCAGGTGGCATATCTTCGTTGCTCAACCAGTAGCACAAGCTTTAACCCCACCTCTTCCCCCGCAGGTTGCCAAGGAGGTGTCAGAGGTCAACTTCGCTGTGAGCAGCAAGGACGAATTCACGCACGAGCTTAACGAATACGGCATCGACTTCGCTAAGGGAGACAAGCCCGTCGTGGCCGGACGCGACGCTGACGGCAACAAGTTCATCATGTCTGCAGAGTTCAGGTGAGGGATGGAGTCATTGGTGTCAAAGTGCATGGGGTTTTAACTTGTAGCTACTGCTAGGGCCATCTATAGTTGGGTAGTGGAACTTCTACGGCTGCTACGTCTTCAGCTGTCAAAGTGTTCTACATCGTGCTTAAGAACATTCTCCTCACGTGTTTTATGTGTATGTCTCTACATCGAAATTGGCAAAATACTCCTTGCAAATCTAGCAAGGGTGAAAGTCATAAAAAAAAACGGAGTTTCGTTAATCGGACGCGTATGGTTCCAACTTTCACTCTGTGGACTTCTGTCCCCAGGCTTATCTCAGCTTCGGGGAGATCTCTCTATCAAATTCTTTCTCACAAACCTTTTCAGTACTTCATTAAATACAATCTTTGTCCATGCCAGGCTTCTTGTTTACAAATAATGAAGCTGAACCCTTATTCCCAAAAAAGGTGGTCGATTTTTTAGAGTACTAATTGTATTATTGTAGCTTTAATGAATTTACTAAATTTCACATATAACGGGTTGCATTTCGTTTCGTCGCTACGCTTATTATAATTAAATCATAATGAATCACTTTAAAAACTTAACTTAGTTATTCGTTTAAATCGCATGAAGCGCGGTTTTCTTATCGATTTCGAGTTACAACCTCCTTTGTGAATACTTTCGATAGCATTGTTTCTTATCAGCGCATTTCTGGCGCGCTTCAGTTAATTCCGATTTGTTTTTACAATGCAAATTAGTACCTACACAACTAGCCTATAGTTATTAACCTACTTGTAACCCAATAAACCTAGTTTTACCACGCATACAAGGTAATAAATACTTGTGTCTAGATTCTTCATGAGTAATATAAGTAATATAAAATTTTGTAGTTTAAACTAAAAATAAAACAACATTTTATTTATTTCCCTTTTTTTACATTTTGTGTTGAGTTCCTTACATAGCGTTCTTCTTAACAATCATGGTTTCTAAAAGTGAAGTATTATTGGATAGAAAAAGCAGCTTAGCTTTCCCTAAAATGAAATGTATCTTTTTATTTTAACAAACTTAATCTTCATTTAGCGACCCCTGGCGCCACCTATCGTCGAGCAGTAGAACTTCTTCTACAAACGTCATCAACTGTTGAAAGTGTTTCATATCTCGCTAGCGAAGTTTCGACGTTCAGTTACAACTTACAACATTGTCTATGCGGATGGTCCGTTACATCTGCTAGGAAATAGATCTCTTTATTACGGTCTTTTCCACATTTTTTTAGTGCCTTTTACCTTTTGCTACTTTTGCTAGATTGGCAAGGGGTATTTTGCCTCGATGTAGAGGCACAAAACACATAAGGAGAAACTGGATTCATTTGTTTTCTTAATTCTTACACAGTAATTAATTTCGTTCCGTTTCCCCTCATTCCAGCATCGAGAACCTCCTCCAATTCACCAAGGACCTCCTGGCCGGCAAGCTGGAGCCCTTCATCAAGTCGGAGCCTGTCCCCGAGAGCAACGACGGCCCGGTCAAGGTGGCCGTGGGCAAGAACTTCAAGTCTCTCGTCACTGACAGCGGCAGGGATGCGCTGGTGGAGTTCTACGCCCCGTGGTGCGGCCATTGCCAGAAACTCACACCGGTGTGGGAGGAGCTCGGAGAGAAGGTAAGACTGAAAACAATTTTTTAAACATACATTACATACATAAGTGTGTTAGGCCCTCGAAGAACGTATATCGACCAGATCGGCGATGTTCTTACGAGAGGGCAGATTAGGATACGAAACCGTCGAATGTGTATGACGAGAGTGATGAATGTGAAGCGAGATAAGTATGCCAGAATAGGAGCGAAGTGCGATCTGTTGTCTCTGCCTACTCCGTAGTAGCTACAATAGTGACAGGTTGCTAGCCTGGCGCCTAAAACATACATTTTATTAGTCGCTCCTTACGACACCCATGGAAGAAATGGAGAGATGTTATTCTAAATCTGATACCACACAGGAAGTCTAAAAATACTAATAAATAATAGTAAAGTATAATAATAGTCTGTCTGCTAGGCATAACCCTTCACTCGTTGTAAGACAATTGGCTGCATTTTTGTATGCGGCCCTGCACGGAAAATAATACCCACCTTCCATACCATTTAAAAATAATCAAGCCTTCGGTGTTGAGCTGATTAGTTCAACAAAATGCACAAATATACAGACATTCACAATTCAGTGGATCTGCAAATACACTATTATTGAAACCCTCCGGAAATAACCCCAAACATATTGCTTACAGCTGAAGGACGAAGAGGTGGACATCGTCAAGATCGACGCGACCGCCAACGACTGGCCCAAGTCCCTGTACGACGTGTCCGGCTTCCCCACCATCTACTGGAAGCCCAAGGACGGCAGCAAGCCTGTCAGATACAATGTGAGTACCTGTGAATGTGGTTCATTTAAAGCGGTCGGGATGTATGATAATATTTTCTATGGGAAAGTCTGAAACTATAAGACAGGAGGGTCTGGATTTAGGAACTATGTCATAGATTTTAATAACAAACTAAGTACCCCCTTCAAGTTTTCTATGAATCCCTGGAGGTCCGCCTAGATCACTTTGAAAAACATTTATTTAAATCAAAACTATACTCAGGTTTGGAATCAAAGGATTTTTGAAAAATGTGACTAACACTGTTTCTATTTACACTTCAATAAAAATTCAAACGTCACGCCGTGATAAAAATTATACCACATAGTGGCATCACTTGAAACTTCAGAGCGCAATGCATCCTTGACATTTCTTGTTTGTCAATTTAAAAAAAATTGGTTACAATATTTTTTGAGAATCTATCTCGCAGACTAAATAGTTATTTTTGTCTACTAGCCTATTCAATGAAACAAAACCCAACTTTGCCGCTGGAAACTTATTTCAAACTTTTCCCACAGGGTGGCCGTGCGCTCGACGACTTCGTCAAATACATCGCCGAGCAAGCCTCGAGCGAGCTCAAGTCCGTCGACCGGAAGGGAGCCAAGAAGGACGAGCTGTAGTCTAGTGATTAAACTTTCCAGATCTGTGTGAGAGTGGCGCGTGCTTGCGGCGGACCGCGCAATCTCGGCGTGGAGATTCTATATGTATCCAATATCAGGAATAGCAGCTAGTTGAAACCCTTAACTTAACCCGTTTAACGCCTAGCGCTGAAATGCGTTAGGAATTTGCAGACATGCAAGTCAATTTGAAATTGTTTCACTAGGTTACATTTTTTCTGGTGTTAGCATGAAAGGTTAAAAAATTAAGTGGCTTTTCAAGCAGTGTTTTCATAACGCACATAACTGAACCCATTAGGTTAAAGTGTATTTTGCTGTTAAGTGTGGCCATTGATGATCAATAATCACTGCATGCCAAGATTGCGGTGGATGGTGTAATTTCTAACTTTAGAGCTCTAAATACAGTAATTTGATGCATTTCGTATTTGTCAGTGGGTTAATGAATAAATTAGGTTGTATTTATAATATTATTTCGTTTTATTTCAATACATCAGTTTCTTTTCCATCCTGTCTCTGTAACTCTTTTCTAAACATTAGTCTGATTTGATGAAGTGTGGCTACCCCCTAGCGCCTACTATCGTTTAGTAGTAGAACTTCTATTACAAATGTCATCAACTGTCAATGTTTCTACATAGTGCTACAGTATTACCGAACTAAGAATTCCTCTGGACATACCTGCGCAGTTGACGAGTTTTGTGACGCGGGAAACTTCGATCTACCAATGATAAAAAAGATTTTTAACACTCGAGCTTTGATTGGTTATTGATGATGTCACAGACAGATGACTCATGACATATGTCCAGGCTGGCGTAACTAGGAACAAAAAACCTTTTCTATGGACTTTGCGTGGCAGATCATTACCATCATACTAAAACAAAACGTCAGTACAGTTTATTACATATTAAACGGTTTTACTTAGCTTACAGTATTACCAAAATAATAATAATGATAAAAGAGACTTTCGCGCGCTAAACTCTTGCGTTGTTTTTGGTTATTGATTGATAGATGTCACGTCAACATGACAGCCGCCCGTTTGGTTCGTCATGTTGGTAATGATCAGCCACGCAAACTGATTCCAATAGCTAGGATGGGAGTCCTAACTCTTAAAACGTTCGGCTACTCTCTGATATCGTTCTGTCCCTCTCGGCGCAGACGGTAACAGCCGATCGGAGTTATTTTCTTGGGAAAACTGTAACAAATTTTCAGAGTGTGTAAATAAATTTTTCAACTTTCTGTGGACTTTGTTCCCCACGCTTATCTGCTTGGAGAGAGATCTTATAAAATCAAACAAAATGCCAAAATTAAGTGCTGGCATAAAATAATAAAACAGTATTTAGAACAATTAATTTAATCATAAATTCTCCTCCTTCCACCTTTCAATCCACTGTACAACAGTATGTACATTCTGTTGAACCTGATCTTCAACTTCATTCCGTAGTTCCATTACAATTTCTGGTTTGTATGAAGCTTGTGCCTCCTCAAGAAGTGTCTCAAATATTTCACACTGAATGTTGTCTGATAGTTTTTTGCCAGTATAACCTCTGGAAATAATTCATCAGATTTAGTAGTGTAACATCAGTATGACATCTTTCAACACAAATGACACAAGGAAAATTACCTAGCTGCAAGTCTGTCATATAGAACAGTGTTGTTAGTTCGGACAACAAAAACTGCATCAAACCATCGCTCCGGGAAGAACTCACATCCATGATAGTCTACAATGTTACCACCTTTAACTAAAAGTCCTTCCATTATATCCAACAACTGCAAAAATATTCACATGATTATTGAATAAAAAATGTTTAACCAATTTTACTTTAATGAAAAACGAGCAGAAATTACAAAAAACAACAACCTGCATAGTAATTAATACAAATGATGAAAAGGTTCGAAATATAAAAGCATGAAAATAAAAATATATAGTTACCTTGTCTTCATTCAGCAGAGGGCACTGGTACTCTGCATCATACTCATCAAGACAACTATATTCTTCAGCAAGTTTTGATACTTCCCGCCAAGCAAATTTCGTCCTTTCAGCTACTAACCGGGCTATTGTAGACTTGCCCACCCCTGGTGTGCCTGATAAATTAAATTCAAGTTGTGAATTAATGGATAACCAGCACCACACCGACGTAAACCGGTGCAAGTTGTTCTCACATAATTGAATATTGATTATAATGCACACCCGTTATCAAAATATTTGGTACACTTCTCGGTGGACTTGCCATGGTCTCTTATATCTAACTTAATATCCTTAGCGTTATTTTTATATCACTTCAACACAAACCCACGTTGTTGAATTGTTGGTGATTCGGAATCCATGGGATTATTAGTGTTGCCAACGGTTAGTCTAGCTCCCCACCAGATTTTCTTCCAAAACCACCAGAAAACCACTAAACTGTTCAAAATCTGGAAACCACTAAATTTCCCACTAAAATATTTTCATCGATTATGGAATGAAAAGGTATCTTCTAGCATAAAAATGTGTCTCAATGAAAAATTGTGTAAGCAATTTTAGATAAAAATCCTCTGATAAAATCCACTAAAAAAAACCACCAGCCACTAAATGCAAATTTACACCACTAACTGGGGTGCGAAAACCACTAGATTTAGTGGTAAATCCACTAAGTTGGCAACACTGGGGATTATCATTTTACTGTCAATCTATCAAATGTCAAAGCGAGAATGCGACAGAACTGATTCGTTTAGAAATAGTAAAGGCGCATTGTTTTTCCGATAATGTGACATTATCTTTATTGTACCAACACAAGAGATCGGAATGCATTTCCGGTTTAAAATGACTAAAATGTGTCAAAAAACGCCTCTTGAAAGTTTTTAGGTTATGTTGTGATATAACCTAAAATATTAAATGTAAAATGTTAATTACAGCTCTAAAATAACATCCTGTGAGCAACCACACAAACAAAAAGTTTCATAAAACATTCTAAGCCTCATACGATGCGCATATATAAACCACGAGGTATAACAAGAGGTCAGATTGTTCTAGTATCAGTTTTAGGTGTTTTCGGCGGAATCTACATCTGGAGACCCTTATTTGAGGAATATTTCCCTAGACCAAAGCGTAATATTGAAAATAAAGAAGTCACAGAAGCCGAATAAACATGGAAACTGTAAAACGCTGGTTTAGAAGTTCCAGTCCCTTGGTGAAAACTCTGATGGCTGTGTCTGTCACTTCAGCCGCAGTTGTGGTCTATAGATTAGCGTATGCACCCCACGTGAGACGTGTCCGGTACCAGCAAGCTGAGGAATGGGCCAATATGATTATGGATCAGGAAGAAGCTCAGGCGGCCTTGGAATCCCGCAAAACCCAAAATTCTTACTGAACGAATTGTGTGCCTAGGGTGACGGCACCAGTTATGGACGGTTTAAGCTGACAAGCACCAGTGATGGACACTTCATTCATAATTTAAAGACCATAGAGTTGTGAATTGATTGTTGTAAAACAAATGACTTTTCCTTAGTGGGTAGTAAATAAGAGTCATTGTCCATTACTGGTTCTATGTCCATTACTGGTGCGGTCACCCTAATTAATTTATGTTTATTTTAGTTTAGCATTAGGTTCTTCATTAAATGTTGAAAATGTTGTAGTTTCCAGTTGTTTTATTGTAAACCAAAACCACAAAGTACAGTACCTACAATGTTATATTCGAATTTAAAATCCAATTCGAACAGATGGTTTTTAAACATACTTAATACTTACCTTATCTAATTATAGCTTTCTTCAGTGTCTAGTAAATTTTTTAGTTCATAAAACTTCACACCATAGGTAGGTACATACATATTTATTGGCAGGTTAACCTCAGTAGAGGTAGGGACCATTATGGTATGATGATGTAGGTACTAAGCTAGATAGATTATGTAATGTAAATAACACGGCTTATTTCACGATGAACCTCTTGTAAACCCCGGAAAATTTACCTGGAAAAAGCAATGCGCGAACTTACACCCACTGCAAAAAATACCTTGGCATCTAACTTGAGGTGATAATGATAATAAGTGTAACGATACATAGTTAAAAAAATCAAACCGTGCCCAGATCTAATAAAAAAAGTAGACGGATAACGTTTTTCAACTTTTCTAATCTACGACTACGAGTCAGAGGTCGTTGACTCTGCGCAGACATGCGGTGTCACGGTCATTGAATTTGGCTAGGTATTTCTAATCTCATTATAGCTTTAGTTTAGTTTGCGTAGTTTTAAGAGAGAAAGTGCTCAAGTAAAAGGCTTTTCATTAAAGCCCTTACTGCATTGCAACTGTTGTTCGCTTAATTTACTAGCAAAGAATTGGTAGGTAGAACCTACAGGCAACCAACTAGTACCTAATCTAATGATAATGAATGAAGAATATAACAAGAACTAGGTACCACTCTATCTTTTTTCCCGTAGAAGAAACCGATGTTATAATTTTGTTTGACCAGTATTTGTCGGTCACCGCCAGCATAGCCTTTAATGGCTGAACCAATTTAGATATGATTTTTTTCGAAGATTTTCTGATATTGGTTTGTGTTTGTATTATACTTATTTTACTGTCCCCGTCTCCCCGCCATTCAACGTGGCAAGATTTTTAGTAGTGGGTCCGCAGGGAGTTCGCCAAATTTATTGCTGACCGCTTTAATATAATAATATCAAAGATGGGAGAACCAGATAACTATGAACAGTATGAACTGTTTATTTAGCAGTCTTAAAAAAATAGGTAGGTATCGTGTAAAACTAGGATTTTGGACATGATATTTACTACCGTCATTAGCAACCGGTGGTATTAATTACTATTTTACTAGTCGTTTGTTGTTTTTCTTGTAATAATCACTTTGAGCTTAAAAATTACATTTTCAATGACGGCGCTGTTCTTGAAATATACTTTTACTGGTATTACTGGTCATCACAAAAATCAGCCCACTCATCTAAACATAAACAAAACATATTCCCCGGCATCTAAAGTGGTAAGATTAAGAGGTATGGTAAGTTCGTGCATCGCTTTACTGTTTGCCAAAGTTTGAGCCTATTCAACTGTAGCTTGTAGCAAAGTTATTGCAGGATAGACAAAGTCTAATTTGTCAAGCAGGCATCAGTCAGGGTGTTAATGAAGTAAGTACCATCAGCAGCACACTATTACGCAATGGATCAAATTTCTTCACTTCAGAGGTAAACTTTATGTTTAGTTGATATGATACAGTAACGTTACAATGCACCTGGTACCTATTCAACTGCCTTGTTAAATTGTAGTAGCAATCAATAGAAAAAATACAAAATATTGCAAGATACCTATTATGTTTTATACTGTCGCGATTCTCACTCATATTTATATTTACGCGGGACTTAATCACGATTTAAATTATTTAGTCTCCGTATTAATCGTGATAAAGTCCTGCGTAAATATAAATTAAATAATGACCTATTACTGTGTCTAGAATCAGACGTACATACTTACATAATATATGCCGCTTATTATATTTTTTCAGATATCGCAACTATCTGAAATGAAATTATCGAATCTGATTTGGCCTGAATATTCAGTGAAAGGTCTTCTAGATTTTATCCTATCTAATCTTCAACGTACTCATCGCATCATTTGCACAAACCACCTAGCGGTGTTGCATTTTTGAGCTTCCAAAAATAGACATCGGCTTCTATCTAAATGCCATGCGCGAAGGGGCGGATTCCCGGGGTGGATGTGCGACGCTGCCTTGCCGTTCCAGACACCCCCGCATACGCCTACGACCATCTAGTACCTAAAATCCCAGGCTACGTATTGATTGCTGTTCACTGCGGCCAGACGTACTATCCAAAAATGTATCTATATCTACCATAGCTTACCTGGCCGCGGCCGGGCTATAAATCGAGTGGTGAACTTTCTCTTTATCAAAATTATCTCAATTTGGCTCAAATGATAATTTGTATCTATCAGTTTCCCTTTACGAAATTAAAGGAAATTCTATGGACTGATATTTCAACCTTTAATTTCTTGTAACTGAGTGGTATTAAATATTGATAAAGGTTACTTTACTTATCAAGCCTAAAATGAATACATTGAGAATCGTAGGACGAAATTGAAGAACTGGAATATTTATTCATTTGAAGCTTGAATAGAACACCTACTTGATGAAATAATTGAGATTTGTCAGGAAATTTTGTTTATTTAGGTATCATTTTACTTAAAACAAAAATAAATTATTTACTGCATCTATTTAAGGTCCAGAGAAATGATACAATTAAGTTACTGGAGGCTACCTTTATTTCTATGAATTTACACTTCAGATGCTGTCATAACAAAATATTTCAGATATATGTATAACCTTATTATAAATTATAAAATAATGTTACAGTATAAGCCATGTAAAAAATATAGAAAAGGAATGAGTTTGTAGCCCTTCTTTCCTTCTGAACACCTTTCGGTGAATGAAGTATCGCAGTTGGATAAAAAATTGTGCCGTTAACAGCGCTAGCTACTTCTTGCCCTTGGAAGCCTTCTCGGCAGCTTTGGTGACCTTGCCACCGCCAGCTTCCTTGAAGTTGACAGCCTTGATGACACCCACGGCGACGGTCTGCCTCATGTCACGCACGGCGAAACGACCGAGAGGGGGGAATTCCTGGAAGGACTCCACGCACAGAGGCTTGGAGGGGACCAGGTTGACGATGGCGGCGTCTCCGGACTTGATGGATTTGGGGTTATCTTCAGTGGATTTGCCGGTACGACGGTCGACCTTCTCTTTGATTTCTGCGAATTTGCAGGCAATGTGAGCAGTGTGGCAATCGAGCACAGGCGTGTAACCGTTTGAAATTTGTCCAGGGTGGTTGAGCACGATGACCTGTGCGGTGAAGTCGGCGGCGCCCTTGGGTGGGTTGTTCTTGGAGTCGCCGGCGACGTAGCCACGACGCAACTCCTTAACGGACACGTTCTTGACGTTGAAACCGACGTTGTCGCCGGGTACGGCCTCCTGCAGGGCTTCGTGGTGCATCTCCACGGACTTGACTTCAGTGGTGATGTTGGCGGGCGCGAATACGACGATGGTACCGGGCTTGAGAATACCCGTCTCCACACGGCCTACGGGCACCGTACCAATACCGCCGATTTTGTAGACGTCCTGCAGGGGCAGACGCAGAGCCTTGTCTGTGGGACGCGCGGGGGGCAGGATAGCGTCAAGGGCCTCAATGAGGCACTTGCCTTCAGCCTTGCCTTCCTTGCGCTCGACGTTCCATCCCTTGAACCAGGGCATCTTGGTGGAAGCCTCCAGCATGTTGTCTCCGTGCCAGCCAGAAATGGGAACGAAAGCGACGGCAGCTGGGTTGTAACCAATCTTCTTGATGTAGGAAGAGACTTCCTTCTTGATTTCCTCGAAACGGCCCTCATTGTAGGGGGGCTCGGTGGAGTCCATCTTGTTGACGCCCACGATGAGCTGCTTGACTCCGAGCGTGAAGGCGAGCAGCGCGTGCTCGCGGGTCTGGCCGTTCTTTGAGATACCAGCCTCGAACTCACCAGTACCGGCGGCAACGATCAGCACGGCGCAGTCGGCCTGTGAAGTACCCGTGATCATGTTCTTGATGAAATCCCTGTGTCCGGGAGCATCGATGATGGTCACGTAGTACTTGGCAGTCTCGAACTTCCACAGGGCGATATCGATGGTGATACCACGCTCGCGCTCAGCCTTCAGTTTGTCCAACACCCAGGCGTACTTGAAGGAGCCCTTGCCCATTTCCTGGGCCTCCTTCTCGAACTTCTCGATGGTACGTTTGTCGATACCACCGCATTTGTAGATCAAGTGGCCGGTGGTGGTGGACTTGCCGGAGTCGACGTGTCCAATCACGACGATGTTAATGTGAATCTTTTCCTTAGGCATTTTGGCTAGTCTAAAACAAAAGAAAATAAAACGTTGAAATATTGGAATGAATTCAAAGAAAGACAACGAGAGGATGCACACCGGCAAAGCAAGGTCGACAGTGCCTCATGTACCGATATGCGGCCGGCAATATGGCGGCCGCATGGCCGCCTCGCCCTATCTTGACATCTCACAATGGATGTCAGCCATTACGGTCGGGTAAAAAGTTACAGATTCCAATTAATAAACTGCGCGATACCTTTGTAAACTATGATTGCACTTTATTAGTAAGATATAAGACAAGAACACGGAAAACAAATCTTTTCTACTACCACGTGGTGCAACGCATGCCGGGTGCGCAAGTGTGACGCGTAAGCAAGATTTGAAGTTAACAAAAGTAGCTTGATTAACGTGACGATCAGTTAAGAAACAATTGATAGTCTAAAAAGAATGAAATTAAAGACTAACAAAAGAAGTTCAACTCGCTAAAGTGACCAATCTGCGGGTTTAAAATTACACCATACTTGCGCTTTATTAAGAAACGAAAATGACAAGATTCGCGATAAGAGAGGCTACTGTCGAACAAAGATCAAATACTAACACGATATTTAGAAACTATTGAGAATATTTCACTTTCCACTGCACTTAATTATTTTCTTCGGACACTCACCACGGAGTACTACGTGTAATATCCGAGAAAGACTCCAACAGAATGGCCGAGAAATGATTTTTCCTTCAGCTGGAAGGACGAGAGTCACTTCCGGTCTTCTGTAGTGTAGCCATAAAATAATTGAAAACTACCTAGTTTTATTCATGCCAAGCTTGGCACTTGGCGAAAATACCTTAATTTTTCATCAAAATAAAATACGTGTTTAGTGAACTACTATAAATAAACAACATAACAAAAACAAAAACTTTAAAATCTATAGCAATGTTTCTCAAACTGTAGGTCGCATCTAGGCTTGTTGCAGATGCACGTTTTTTGAATGATTCAGTACATCAAAAAACATGTTATTTTCATATTATAAAAATTATATTGAGGTCTCTAATATCATAATCTTGCCAAACTTAATAGTTTACACTTTACGCGACAGATATTATAGCTCTAATTTCTAAAACAAGGGAATTATAAAACTGCAATTTACCTTTTATTTACCTAATCAATGGTACGGAACCCTTCGTGCGCGATTCTGACTCGCTATTGGCCAGTTTTTAAAGGTGTCATACCTCTTGTAAATAAAAAACTCTCCTATCAATTGAGTCTGATCTATTTGGTAAAGGGTCATAATTCTGTCCCGCACTACTAAAATGCAGAATCATTAAGTTGTTATGCGTAAAGGCAACACGTGCCGTCGCAATGTCACTCTTGTCCAGATTAAAAAAATCCACATTCGCATTAAATCCACGTACAATACAATCAGTTGAGGATTTGGGTGCAAATGTTGGATTTTATGCATATTTTATTATAGTTCCGCATTTGGGATTGCGGATGCGGATATCCTCAACATCTCTAGTTCTAACGCATCTCACTACTACTAATGGGTTAAATCATACTGTAGGAAAGACTCCAATAGAGAGATCTCTCTCCGGGCAGATGTTATGCCCGGGGACCGAAGTCCACAGAGAGGAAGTTGGAAGTTGTATTTATGCAACCGTTCGTCGAAACTTCGTTAGCGCGATGTAGAACCGTTTAGTTCGGCTGTTCGACGCATGTGGCGCTGGGGCGCTACAATACCATACTCAAATACAGTGTGGGCCTCGAAACATAAAATTAAATTATGTATATTCCAACTTAATGCAACAGGAAGTCGATACTAATTAGGGTCAGGCCAATAAAGTAGGAAGTCCAAGAGTTACTATTTATTATTATGTGTTATGTGCCCATTTTAAGACTGGGTAAAGTGTACTGCAGGGCTATTGTCTAATTAATACACTAAAAATCAACATCCGTTTCAAATAGGAAAGCGATCTAAATCTCAAGGGTCGCGGTAAAGTGCTTTCGTGTAAAAAACTGGATTACGATTGTGAGAGAATTTTTAGAGCTTAGGCAAAACCAATTTTTAGTAAATCATTCGTTCAATTTGGATTGAATATCAAATTTTTAAAATGGGTATGGGCTTCGGTTGCGATGACGTTGCGTGATACCAAAACAAATTTCAAAGCGAGCTGATGTTTCAACTGTCAAATTGAAACCGATGTTGATTTTTAGTGCGTCAGTTTTAGTGCCTTTCTGGTCCCAATTTCGGTAATGTTACAAAATACAAATTTAAAACATAATTTCATTTAAGTCAGTTTCATTTTAAAGATTTAACATTAACAAAGCGCTTAATTTTTACACCCACTACTTGAAATCTTGCCAAGTCAGATGTACTTTTAAAGCCCTAACAGACGACCAAATCTGGTTTGGTCCGAACCACGAACTTGGTTGGCTGCAAACGGTTTGCTCGACTCGCCAGACGACCAAATTTGGTTTGGACCGAACCACAAACTTGGTTTGCTCCAAACACCATCGCACTTGTCAAACACGGTTCAGTGCTTTTCGTGCTACCTCAAGTCGACAATGCCTCCGACTTTATCCAAACAAACCAAAATCGCGTTAGTTGTGGCAACCGTCGTAGCAATTACGCCTACCAAAAAGCACAGGAAAAAAAGAAAAGATTTGCAAAATAAAGTGCCAAACTACCAAACGGTTTGGTGGCTCGGCTATACGATGGAATTTGATTCGGTCCGAACCAAATCCGGTGGCAAAACCATCGAACCAGCGAACCGTCAATAATAATAATAATGTTCGGCCAACCGCTGAACAGACGACCAAATTTGGTTTGGAGCCAACCAAGTTCGTGGTTCGGACGAAACCAGATTTGGTCGTCTGTTAGGGCTATTACATTTGTCTGCGAAAACCCTAAAAATTATTTCGGTATTTTTTAACTTTCGACGTGTTTTACCACTGTGCCTCCTAGATGATATTATGAGAGATTTCAGATTACATAATCCGAAACTTTTCAATTTAAACGAGATTAAAACACGTAAAAAAAGTTAAGTCGATCGGTGGCGTGTGACGTGGACATCAGAGACGATTTATGGACGTGAACTTACTGATAAAAATATATCGGTAAAAATAAACTAATATTATAACAGAGACTTAAAAATTATGAAACTGACTTAACAAATGTTTTATTCAATATCAAAAGCAAAACGAAAAACATGTATAATAGATTAGTTTCATATTCTATTCATTTTTATATTAAAAGTAAAATGTTGTTGTAAAGACAAGTGAGCTATATAAATATATCTTTATTAAAATAAATAAGCCCCTTGTGACACTTTGAACACTTTTTTTCCATTTATTTGTTCAAATTTTTGTTATATGGCCACATTTCACAAAAGTTTTGACGTCACTACCTGTGATCCTACATAAAATATTTCTGTTCGGAAACAATGCAAATTGGAAAGTTTGTTATTTTTTCACATTGACAATTTTCTTTGATGTTAAGTGATTTACTGATCAGATACTTAAAAAACTGCAGTATTTTGAAATTTTTGAATCGGCTCCGTTTATGACAATTCATTTGTAATACATTAATTGAGCTCAATGTATTTTACTTAATCAGCTTTTATATTTTTATACTTTACATACTTTTAAATTTAGTCATCAGTCACCACTTTTTTATTTTCATATTATGTGATAGAAGAATGACTAACTAGATAGAAATTTTCAACACCATGGGCTGATTTTTCGATATCAGAGATTCATGCTAATGTTTTCATAAAATTTACGAACGAAAACCATTGAAGAAACGTCATCATCGGTTCCCCCCTACGCCACCCCACTCTTCATTCGTATCAAAAAATTCTATGCGAAAATCCTAAAACAAATGAAGATTTCAACTAATTTATAAATGGAAACGAAACAAAGTTAACACACTTGATTCAATTAAAATGTTAAAGTAGTTATTATTGTCGTGTGTTAGGAAAACACTTGTAAAAACCATTAACCGACATGTTCAAAAGTCGGGGCGATATTGTTTATAAATGTACAGTGCGTCTTTTAGAGGATACTGAGATATTAGAATGTGAATTTCACGTATGTATGATTTGGTTCATTTTACGATATATGAAGGAATGGCTGTGAGGCCATAAATTAATCTGAGGTGCTTATATTCCAGCCTAGTTACAAGGGCAAGTATCTCTTGGAACATGTGTGCCAACAGCTGAACCTTACCGAAACCGATTATTTCGGGCTGCGGTACGTGGACGCCGGCGGCCAACGGGTGAGCAAACTTTACCGACTCCTTGTGTGCCAAGTTAAACACCAAAAATACCTTATTAGTAATGTATTATTAATTATTTCAGCATTGGCTGCACTTGGCAAAATTAATATTAAAGCAAGTCAAAGGTGAGTTGTTTATTGTTTATTTAAGAGCTCAATGCAGATATTTGAGTTGTCTAAATTTTGTATTTTACCAGTTTGGGATTGCAAAGAGAAAAATGTAAAAATAAAAGATTGTTATGGTTTTACCACATCAGTATGTATGGTGTTGATATGGTAATGTTGCCACAGAATTCAGGGCAATTTACTTCTGACCTTGATCAATCTATTGAATATGCTACAACACTGCCCTAGTTTTCATAATTAATTTAACAATTACATTAAATTTGCAGATGCCTCTCCAATTTTGTTTAGTTTCCGAGTGAAGTTTTACCCACCGAATCCCCTGCTGCTCAAAGAGGATGTGACTAGATTCCAGATATACTTACAGTTGAAAAGAGACCTACTCCATGGAAGATTGTACTGCACTTCTAATGAAGCTGCCATGCTGGGTGCACTCATTATACAAAGTATGCAATATTAGAGCTTCTATTAAAATGAAAAATACGGCTAAGTCATGTTTTAAATCTAGTTTAGGTCAACATGTTTTGGCCTACGGTTGAAAAAAGTTCAGTACTTAAAAGAAGGTAAACAAACCAGACAAAGTTAAAAATCACGTAAAGTATGTGTTGCTACATTAAATACGAGACTTTCTATTTTAGTTGCATTACACTCACCTTGTAATGAGATTAAAATAGAAAATGTCTTATTTAATGTAGCAACACATACCTTACATGATTTTTTACCTTGTCGGGTTGGCTTTGTTTGTTTAACTTTTTTTTAAGTACCTAAAAGTTTCAACCATAGTTAGTAGCCTGTCCATTTAGAAGCCGCTGCTGCCAAATGTACACTGCATGCCTCTGTCTGGTTTTCATGATTACTCTTTCTGCTGTGGTATTAGTCGTATAATTTGTCATTTTGAGTGCAAGGCATCCATCAGTTGAAATAAATGTGAGACTGATTGCCTGGGAGGCTAATCCAGGGAATCAGCATTTCTTTGTCATATTTTAATTGATCTAAAATTAGAGATCATAAGAAGTCATATGGACTAAACCAGGGGTTCCCAATCTTTTTCAGCGCGCGGCGCACCTACATGTTTAGAAGTTTTTTTACGGCACCCTACCCCGTGCATTTGAAAAAGATACAGTACAAATAGGTTCAGATAGCCCAGCGGGTCGAACTGTGGCCTCTCAAGCAGAGGGTCGTGGGTTCAAATTCAAACCCTGGGCTTGCACCTCTGAATTTTTCGGAATTTATGTTTATGTGCGATATCAAATTTGATATTTATCACGAGCTATACGGTGAAGGAAAACATCGTGAGGAAACCTACACACAGCGACGAAGTAATTCAACGTTGTGTGTGAAGTTCCCAATCCGCACTGGGCCCGCGTGGAAACTATCGCCCAAGCCCTCTCATACTGAGAGGAGGCCTGTGCCCTGCAGTGGGCCGTATATAGGCTGATGATGATGATGATGATGATGAGGCTCAGATAATGATAGTATTTAGGTTGAGAGTGTAAAAATGAAAATGGTTTCGGATAATGATAGAGAATCGACTCACGGCGGCGCCCCTCAATACTTTCTGCGGCGCACAGTTTGGGAACCCCTGGACTAAACACAAAATAATGGATCATAAGACTGAAAGCATGAGTAACAGTGCCACAAGTTATGTTTCAGTTGAGCTTGGTGATTACGACCCAAACATTCATGTTGGGAATTACGTAACAGAAATGAGGCTTCTCTTGAGACAAACAGATGCCATTGAAGGAAGGATACAGGTGAGACAGACAAATCTACACTAATATTATAAAGAGGAAAACTTTGTTTGTTTGTTTGTTTGGTTGTAATGAATAGGCTCAGAAACTACTGGACCGTTTTTAAAAATTCTTGCACCATTCGAAAGCCACATTATCCACGAGTAACATAGGCTAAATTTTATTTTGAAAAAAAAGTGGATTCCGTTAAATATTTGGGTTTAGATATCTACATCTACGCTAATATTATGAAGAGGAAAACTTTGTTTGTTTGTAATGAATAGGCTCAGAAATCTACGACCCCAAAATCCGAAATTTACGCGAACGAAGTCGCGGGCGGAAAGCTAGTCAATAATAATCAATTAATTTAGCAATAAATGAGATATTTGAAAAATTTGTGATTGCCCAATAGTAATGTATTGAAATATGCGTGTGCGTGCCGGCGTGGCGTTGCGTCTAGAAAAGCACCTCCCCATTTCTTCCGTGGATGTCGTAAGAGGCGACTAAGGAAATGGGTTTAGGTGTTCCTTAGGTGATACACTAGCAACCTGTCACTATTATACTACCTCTTCTATCTGTTTTCAAACCTAAAATCATGCTAGAAGTGGCTGGGAAGTGTGAAATAGTCATAATCATGGTCGTGCTCTGCCTACCCCGTTTGGGAACATAGGCGTGATAACCATGATTATGACTATCACGCTTTGCAGCTACTTCTAGCATAGTTTTAGGTTTGCTAAGATGGAAGAGGTAGAATATTGACAGGTTGCTAGCCTGTCGCCTAAAGCATACCTAAACCCATTTCCTTTGTCGCCTCTTACGACATACACGGAAGAAATGGAGAGGTGTAATTCTATCCCGTCACCACACTCCAGAAGGAATGTGGGTGTGAATATGTAAGCTTTAGTAAAAAAGACATTGGGAAAATCTTTTTGGGAAAACGGGACTATAAATTTTGCTATCAGGGTTCAATAACTTGGAGAAGTTATCTAACCAACCTGATAATGGCAGGAGCTGCACCGAGAGCCGGTGGAGGGCACGCCAGGCGGCGGCGGGGGCGTTAAGGGCATGTCTACACAAGAGGCCGAGAGAACCTTCCTCAAGATAGCCTGCCAGCTCGACACTTACGGGGTTGACCCGCACCCTGTGAAGGTAGGTCCCTGTTACTGTCCCCGCATGGTAAAATGGCAAGATTTTAATTAGTGGGGTAAGTTTGCGTATGGTTTTTTACTGTGGAATGTGATGCGAACTTATACCCACTAATCTTGAATGCGTTTGGCAGCAGCAGCCGTTGCTGGTCCTAGATGAAGGGCTACGAATTAGCCCGAAACATGTCGAGCTAAACTAGTTTCAAATGTGGGGTTATCCATATATTTTTCAAGATTTCAAGACGAGTGAGTCTCGCGGTGGTTTAATGTTCAATGTTATCCTCACTACTTAAAATTATGCCTAGTTAGATTCACGGAATTGTAAGACGTCGTGATCGTGACCTAAAATTAAAATTACGAAAGACATGATAAAGTGAAGTACAGTCAGCGTCTGATACATTTATACACTTTAGTACCTTTTCTAATTAACCTCATATTTGAACTCTCGCATGAAATTGTCACTGCGATCACAGTGACAAAGTACCAAAGTGTAACCATGTATCAGACGCTGACTGTACATCGATTATTTTTTCTGCACAATATTCAGGTTATGTGTTTGTGGACTATAGTTTTCAAAACACAATACAATAAATTGGGCTTGATAGATGAAAACGCAAAGTCAACTGTAACATAATCTTTCGAGTCAATTAATGGAATAGTTACCGGCATATAACTTACACAGATGCGTTAAAAGCACTGGGTGAAAAGAACGACTTCATTGCTAGATGAAAAGTTGAAAATCGGCAAACATTTTAGTTTAGAAAACTAAGTTCCGGAAAATCGCTTTCACTCAATATAAACGCATCAAAGTTGACCCCTCTGTTCGAGACTACATCGCCACAGACAGACAGACAAACAAACATACAGATATTGTTGTCTGCCCATAAGCCATTGATCATGCAATCGTTGTTTACGATCCAAATAAAGACACCCTTTCGATATACATACATACATACATACATCACGCCTGTATTCCCAAGAGGGGTAGGCAGAGCACATGAATTCAAGAATTCAGTGCCACATCTAGCAATTTCAGGGTATCCAGATGGTTAAACGTGATATTGCAGTGACAGGTTGCTAGCCCATCGCCCACAATACACTAACCCTTTCCCAGAGTCGACTCTTATGACACCCACGGGAAGAAAGGGGGAGGTGCTATTCTAACCCGGCACCACAGGGGGTTCTAACCCTTTCGATATGGTTAATAAAATAACATGAATAAAGCACAAATTAGAAATAAAATAACATTTAATACAGTGAATAAGCATCCGCTGCTTGCCAGCCTGACAGCACAATGCCAGAGCTTGACATCTGCGCCACTTCCTGTCTGATTTAAAATTAAAACTAAGAATAAAGAGGAAAGAGACCAAGCCAATCGCTAACCATCGTTATTCTTTCATATTCTTCCTCTTACGATTTTGCCTATATTGCAACATGAGTGTCTATAACTAATTCTTACTATAATTCGCGGATTCTCGACAGCATCATTGCGTCTTCTGTTTCGTAGACGCAAAGATGGAAAATAAGGAAATAGGTAAAGGTACATTTTAGGCGACAGGCTAGCAAACTGTCACTATTATACCTGCCAATAAACCTAAAAATATACTAGAAGTGGCCACGAAACGTGAAATAGTCATGGTTTTGTCCACGTAGCGTTTCATGTGCTCTGCCTACCCCAATTGGGAATACAGGCGTGATTTATACTAATAATATAAAGCTGAAGAGTCTGTTTGTTTGTTTGTTTGAACGCGCTAATCTCAGTAACTACTGCTTGGAATTGAAAAAATATTTTTGTGTTCGATTTACCATTTATCGAGGAAGGCTTTAGTTAGGCTATATAACATCACGCTGCGACTAATAGGAGCGAGGAAACTTAGTCAGTATTCCACGCGGACGGGCACAGCTAGTGTATTATATTTATAAAAGTTTTTGTTTCCTGTACAGGACCACCGAGGCAATCAGCTGTACCTGGGCATCAACCACAGCGGCATCCTGACGTTCCAGGGAAGTCGCAAGACGCACCACTTCAAGTGGAGCGAGGTCTCCAAGATCAACTTCGAGGGACGGATGTTTATCGTGCACCTGAATTATCCGGAGGTAAGATAGCAGAAAACAGAAGCAGACATAAATAGACAGAAGAAGAAGGATGTATTAAGTCCCTGCTACTATGGACGGATGTTTATCGTGCACCTGAATTGTCCAGAGGTAAGATAGCAGAAAACAGAAGCAGACATAAATAGACAGAAGAAGAAGGATGTATTAAGTCCCTGCTACTATGGACGGATGTTTATCGTGCAACTGAATTGTCCAGAGGTTAGATGGCTGTACCTGTACATCGAGGCCAGTCACTGTAGACAGGAATCCCTGGTACTATAGGCCGACCGTTTAAGAAGTTAGGCGTTTATTACACTGCCACGCACCACGCAGCGAGTGTAGTGTGAGAATGCGTGTTTTTACGTTTTTACGTTGTTATAGTTAGTTTAGGATCATTAGTAGGTATTCAAAAAAACATTTTATTGAAATAGGCGTCAATTCGGAGTTCAGAACTGGCAATGCTTTGAAATTTTAAAAGAAGATGTTTTTTTTTAATTTGATATAACTTTACTCATACTCAGTGTAATTAAAAAAAAAAATCTGTTGTGCCAGTTACTAACAAAAAGAAGTTTGTATTCCCGCCAAAATGTTTCTTTAATCTTTGATTTCATAATTATGTTTATGTATGTTTATTTGGGTTATCGTATCGTCTATGCATTATTATCTATTACGAGGGTCAAACTGAAAGTTTCGGGAATAGAAAAAAATATCCAGTTAAAATTATCAAAAGTAATTTTATTGCTTTTGAAAGTATTCTCCCTTATATTAAATGTACTTTTACATACGTTCAAACCAGTTTTTGAAGCACTCATTGAACGCTGAAGGTGGGGTCGACAAAATGGCCGTTTTGTACGCCTCCACGGCATCTTCTGGCGCCTGAAACTGCTTACCACGTAACTTATCTTTGATTTTGGGGAATGTGAAAGAGTCATTGGGGCTTAAGTCAGGGCTGTATGGAGGATGGTTCAGTAATTCGAATTTTTCACCGTCTAGATAGTCCTTTGTTAACCGAGCCGTATGGGAGCTGACATTTTCATGGTGAAGGATGATGCGACGATTGAGGTTTTTTTTTCTCAGTTCACCAAACACACTCGGCAAACAAATGGTTGCATACCAATCGGCATTGACTGTTCTACGGTCATCAAGAGGAATTGTAGCCACGTGACCCGATTTGGAGACAAAACTAGCCACCATCTTTTTGGCCGTGCTGCGAGAGCGAACCACTTTTGTCGGCTTAATCTCGCCTTCATAGGCCCATACTCGAAATTGGTTTTTAGTTTCAGCCTCATGGGCGTATATCCATGACTCATTATCCAATACAATACTAAAAACTGCATTTGAGCTTCCTCTGTTGATTTTATTTAAAGTTTCGGGGCACTAATCGACACAAGTCGTTTTCGGTTCGTCGAACAACTGATGAGGTATCCACCGGGAAAACAATTTTTGCACGCCTAACTCTTGCTGTAGAATAATTTGTATTTGACTCATTCCAATGCCCAGAGACTCCTGAATTTCCCGATATGTCACATGTCGGTCTTCCGTAATCAGTTGACGCACAACATTGATGTTTTCTTGGGTGACTGCCGATTTTGGTCGACCTTGACGCACATTGTCCATGAGGGAAACACGGCCACGTTGAAATTCCGAAAACCACCTGTATATTGTGGTCATCGAAGGGACTTCATTATTAAAAGCAGCAATCATCCGGTCTCCACATTATTTTTGTGTTAATCCACTTTTAAAGTCGTAGTAAATCATAGCTCTTAAATTTTCACGTGACAATTCCATGTTGGGCAGCGACTCATCAAGTTCAAAAAACAATTGAAACCGAACCATTGTTTTTTTTTTCTATGTGGCCAGTGTTTTAAGATAAGGAAACTTTGACGATTGTAAAAAGGTATAATACGTGATAAAAAATGTTATTTAAATATTAGTTTCCCGAAACTTTCAGTGCAGCCCTCGTAGATATCATACTCAAACATTCAAGACACAATATACAAATATTATCTTCGTGTCAAATTTGCATATAAATTAGACAAGAAAATAAATTGAAACTTTTAGGTAAAACTGCCGCACTTCAAAGTATATTTATGTGGATGTAGCTATTGTTATGGATAGCATTGCAAGTATTGCAACACAGTTTGTATTATGTTGCGCAATAAAATTGAGTTTTAATAGTTGCGAAATAATATGAAGCAGTACCTTTTTAATGAGAATTGATGACTCAGTTTTGTTTTTGTTCATTATGAAAAGGCGTTGCAATAAGTAGTATATATCTAAATATTTATAAGCTGCCAAGGTCCTTACAACATATTAGAAGGTTTAAATAAGTTTTTCATCGGAAATAACTCTCACTTTTGTAGAATTGAATTACCTTTCAGTTGAACTATTTTGGTTAATTCCAATGAGTCACAGATCACATTTATGCCTTAGTGATGACTCATTGGTTGATATCAGAATGATAGGTTGATAAGTTCACAGCGAATTATATTTCTTGGAATATGTTGCTTGGTGCGACACATTTTGGACGACATGTTGAGACATGTTGTGAATGTATAGAAGGCCAGTAGCTTAATAGTCCAAAGAAAAAGAGAGTAGAGCCATAAAGGTCACTATCCTCGCAAAATAATGCTTATGTATGTATTCGTAATACACAAAATTTTAGCAAATAAAATACGAAATGTGCAACATCTAAAAAATGGAGCCTAAAAAGTACTGAAGGCAACTGGCAACTTTTCTAATGTTTGCATAAATAAAGATATTTGTTATTCTGTGTGGTGTCGGATTAGAAGAACACCTCTTCCTTTCTTCCGTGGATGTCGTAAGAAGCAACTAAGGAAATAGGTTTAGGTATGCTTTAGGCAATAGGATAGCAACCTGTCACTATTACACATACATATTCATGATTTTACCTAAAATGTGACATAGGTAGCCATGGTTATGTCTGCTCTGCCTACCCCGTTCGGGAGTACAGGCGTGATTAAATGTATGTTTGCGTATATAAGCTACCAGGTCTTTACTTTCCTCTAATGTGATCTACATTTTTTTTAGAAAAAACACACAGTTGGCTTCAAATGCCCGTGCGGCGCGGCGTGCCGTCACGTGTGGTGCTGTGCGATCGAGCAGATGCTGTTCTTTACGTAAGTTTCGTAGGGGCGTACAGTACTATAAAGGATTTTTGAAAATTCACCCCCTAAGGCAGGGGTTCCCAAACTTATTTTGTCTAGTGCGCACTTTAAGAATAAATTATTCTTTTAGCACCCCATTTTTTCACCTACTTAAAAACCACTATAACACACAACGCTCCCATTTTTTTCTGAGTCTCTTACCGCCCCCCTTTAGTTCTGCAGCGCCCACAAGAAGGCGTTATCGCCCACTTGGGGAAAGGCACTAAGGGGATAAAACGGAGCTGCAAAGTTACTATGAGACTGCCGTTTTTGAAGTCTTGGAAAACGTGTAAAACATATTTTCGAAAATCATTCTTTAACACATTCACGACCACGCCTAAAATCAAAACATCTGCGCGGAACCGAGTAGTCTAAAGCTAGTACAAAATGAACCCGGCTACCGGGTTCTCAGTATCTCGCGAATGTTTTGAAGAACCCGGGAGCCGGGTCCTTGGTTCTGAATGTGTTAAGGTGGTAAAAGAGGACGCAAATTTAGTATAAAAGATTCCTAACCCTTCGGGTGGCATCATGATACGCGCATAAAGGCGTTGAGTGGCAACAGTCCAGCTGATGGAATGAGAAAAAAAGTGCGGATGTGGCGTTGTCCCTGAGCTGGACAAAGTGTACTACTCTAATTAAAACGCAAAATTTGTGCCATTTTACAATTAAACGCGAGCGTATCTAAACGTTTTAATGATTTTATTGAATATGGTCACACTTAAAGCTACAGAAACGTTCAGAATTCGCACTCAAAATATTTTTTTTACGCGTTGAAGTTTGAGTGAGCTGGTGGTACCCGGTTGTAGTCGAGTTTTGTAAAGGTTTTGTTTAATAAAAATGTATGAGGAATGTTGTTTTGAACTCGTAGTCTTTTGAAGTTTTATATATTCTTGTAAATAAGCCGAAATTTACATAAAATAAAAGTTTTATTTAAAAGTTCTGAACGTTTTTATCGAGACGAGGTAAATTGTCTGTACCCAATATTTCGGAAAATTTGTACATAGATTTAACACTAATAATTTTCTTGCGTGGTAGAAATCTGTTAGCTTATTTCATGGTTATTTCAAAAACATAGCTTGTAATAATTGTTTTCATACAAAAATATACCAGAATTATGATTTTTATAAAAAATGGGATTTGACGTAACCAGACAGCTGGAGGCTCTGCCACATCCGTCAAATATTTCAAAATGGACCCTGCCACCTGTGCACTTTTCGGCTTTGTCCAGGAGCCGGAATTTGCCACGCGAAGGGCTAAATTGCCTAGTATTTTTTTTAATTGTAAGCTTAAACTTATAAATTAACATCTCATCGTTCGCTACTATAGGTACGCCTTGTGGAACTTTGGCTGTCATTACGGTACTGTGTACTTTGCTGTGTCCCTTAGGCTTGCATCATCATCAGACGCCTGCGTATATTCGGGCGGTGGACTCTTCTCGTGGGGCACCAAGTTCAAGTACTGCGGCCGCACCGAGCGCGAGATACTCGAGCGGGACGGACTGCTCGCGCCCAGGGACTCGCAGGTACGACGGAATACACCACACATCACTTCTGTAGCCCTGGTACTAAGACCGGTCGCGGAGCACAAATTCGAACGTTGACCCGCTGCCATCTACCTATCTCTATCGCTCGCGTGCAGTAATATTGCTCTTACGCTCGCACTTGAGTTCGTGCGTCGCACTGTGCGAGCGTGAGGGCAATATTCGCTGTGCTCCGCTACCAGCCTTTATTCGACAAACAACTTAAGTAGAATTTTGCTGAAATGTAAATGTCGACATAGATTTAGCTAGTTCTTTGTGTAAAGTTTCGTGTGGTACCCCCTTTGGGAACATTGCAGACGCGGTGTAATAAAATCTGCTACGCTCTTGGCAATGCATGTCTTTCCGAAGATCGCAGATACAGCTCATACGCTTTGTTGTTAGCCTGATAAAGAGACGCCAATTCTGCGTATTTCTAGGAGGAGCATTCGAGCGGCGGCAAACGGAAAGCATCCAGCGTTCCCGCAACACCCTCCACGCCCATGACGGGAGACTTCGGTCAGTGACAACCACTTGATATAATTTACAGTTTTCCCATTTTTTCCTTGGCTTGTGATGTTAGAGTTATGAGAAGCCGTTTCGGGCATTTCTTGACTAAATACTTGCAATAATTAGACACGCAGACCAATATCTCATGCGAGAGTTTTACCGTTACATTTTTGGCTACGATAAAAAAATGGATGGATGGATGCAAGAAAATTTACGAAACAAATTGTATAACAAAGAGTACCCGAAACCGACGAGCATGTATGAGGAGATTAATGAATGTAGATGAAGCAAAAGAGGTATGTCAGGATCGTAGCAATTGGAACAAAGTATTATTATTCTCTGCCTACCCCTGTGGGAAAGAGGCGTGACGTCATGTATGAACGTATGTATAAAAAAATGTGTTTACAGGCTACAGTAGCCTGCCGCGGTCGACGCACAGCGCGCCGCTGGAGGAGAGCGGCGGGCTGGGCGGCGACCCTGTGCAACGGGGCCTGCCTGCTCGCTGGGCCCGCCGTCGATATCGCGCTCGCGCCACAGGAGTGCACAGGTACGCAGACACGGGGTATTGGGGCACGAGTATATAGGATACAGCAGCAAGGGCGTACAGGGTATTGGGGCACGAGCATATAAGATACAGGGGGTTGAGCATATAGGATACACTCGCACGGACTTACAGGATATTGGGGCAAAAGCACATAGGATACAAGCGCGAACATACAGTGTATTGGGGCATATGCAGGTACATAACATATAGTACGGACACATAAGCTACAGGGGTATAAGCACTTAGGATTCGGCGCATGGTCACACAGGGTATTGGGGAATGAGTAGATAGCTAAAAGGACAGTATACAGGAGCGCGACTCAGAGGCATATACACATAGGGTAGGGAGGGGGTATTTATATATTTAATGTAGTAAATTTCCGAAGGTCGGACAACAACTCGGAAACAGATGCATTAAATTTTTCAGATCAATCGTATATTTTTGTTTTTGTATTATCGTTATAGGAGTCACCACCACAATAACGATACGATACAAATGGACTAACCCAAAAGAAGGCAACCAACTGACCTCGGAACCAAGGCTAGAAATGTCCAGACAGCTTTCCACTCTACTTTGATTTTTTAATTACTTCATTGACACTAGAAAGAGGGTAAAGTAGTCACCCTGAATGTAAGTATGGGAGAGCTTCTGTGTCCGGTCAATTCGTGGTACGTTTTGGCAAAAGGCAACTGTTTTGTCCAAAAATCGTTAAGTGATAGTATTTGCTCAAATATTTTTTTTACTATTTTTATATGAGTATTTACTTATCTTTTTTTTATTTCTAAATAAAATTCTGAAAATAAGAAGTTAGTTTTTCTTCCAAAGTGAGATAGTTATCATACTCAGTCAACAGGTGAGCCTAAAGTTTTTGAATACTATGGCTATTTGTGTTGTTCTTGTGGTGGTGTGTAAAAGTCCAACATATTGCTAATGGGTTAATGGTAAATATTATAGTATCAGAAAAAGCTTTTGTTGAATACAAATGTTTGTTGGACGGTGATTTGGGCACGGTGGGGTTGAGGTGGTGTTGGTTCGGTTTACTTGTTTATGTTTTTGTAAAGTTTACACGTATTTTGCTTTCGTCATATTATGTGGACTTGACAAAATGTAACACATTCAGAACCAAGGACCCGGCTCCCGGGTTCTTCAAAACATTCGCGAGATACCGAGAACCCGGGAGCCGGGTTCATTTTGTACTAGCTATAGACTGCTCGGTTCCGCGCAGATGTTTTGATTTTAGGCGTGGTCGTGAATGTGTTAAGAGTTTCACTGTCATTGTTTATCTATTTACTTGGCAACTGGTCTGTATTATCGAACCGCGATTAGAAAGGGATTCGAGAGTACCGTCAGCACAATTGTACTTATTAAAAGATTAAATATAATTATTAACCAATAATACCAATATTTGATATCTTCATAAGCGCAGACCCTTATAGATAATAGAATTAATAGCTGAATATTATTTGCATATTTAAACTCTATTCTCGGTAAATACTGTAATTTTTTTAATAAAAAATTGTAATATCATATCTGACAAATAATCTGTCACTAACCACATTATTTCGCTTTATCAAATTGCCGTAGCTGTTCAAAAATACATAAATAAAAAAATATTTAAAATACTTTTAAAATGCTACAGGTTTAAGAAAGTAACTCTATTTGATCTGAAGTATTATATCTTAATGCTATCGGAAATCAATAGAAAAACGCTACATAATTTGATATTTTTTCCATGCTTTAGAAATTCATTGTACCAAAATAACAATTTACTTTATCTGCATACTCTACCACTGACAATGTCATATCATGCATTTAGTTCAAAAATGACATATGTGCTCAATCCCTTTCTAATCGCGGTTTGATAGTATGTATATTCATGAGTCCCAATCTTTTTATACAGCTGCGATGAATTTGTGACGCACTTGTAAAAGCAAATAGTTCCAATCAGTCTGCCGATATACTTTTGGCTCGAGTGATTGTTTCTCAACGTTTAAAGAACACATAACTTCCACATTTGAATTGTATATCTACAGGAGAGACTTTGGTTGATTGTGATATTCATATCGTTTCTTATGATATAACATGACCAATTGTATCCAGAGTAACTGTGTCTAATATTTCGAGAGCACACAGTAAAATGTAGGTACATTTGTGAATTTGACCTTTACCTTTGTCAATTTAATATCTGAGTTTAAACCAGACTCTAGGTGGTTACACGGGTAATATAGGTCATGTAATATAACATAAACAATTGCAGTATCGTGCGCAGCGTCAGAGTACGTGGTCCGCGACTCGTGCTCCCCGTCATCTTCGGAGTCCGGCGGGACAGCCGTGACAGCCGCCCCGGGGGAAGAATGGCGGGCTCCCCCTCCCGCGCTCCAACCCCCTCCCAGACCCTTCTCCCTCCTCCGGGCCTTCGTCCCCTCCTTCCTCTTCGTCTGGCTCTCCCTAGCCCTCGTAGCCCTCGTACTCTTCGAGACCGACTGGCCCCCCCTTCGACACCTCAAAAGGAAGCCGGAGTTGGTGTCCTTACGTCACCACTACTACGCCCCGCTCAAAGAGTACCTGAAACGGAAAGTGGTGGAATTGTTTTGATTTTGGCACCTGTTCTGTGTCGTGAGAGTCGAGCCTGGAGCTCGTTGAGTTTTGCGTTTGATGTGTGAGCGTCTAGTGTACCTAATTAAGTCTATCAAAAGTCTGTGTGTTTAGTTTGGAAACTGTGTCGACCGCGGCAGTTGTGCAAACATGCCGCTTGGAGGCGCTGTCTTAGTTTCCATACAATTCGACCGACACTTGATCGATTTCATTACTCATTACACTAGATGCTCTGCTGTCTTGCTGTTGCACTGGATAGTGCGAACAGACTTAACACTGCATCTTAAGATGCTTCGGTTAATTTTCTAGCCCCTTGGGATTATGGATTAATTAATTTGACGAACAAAGGGTAATTTGGTGACCTGTGAAACTAGCACAAAATTATGTAGTTACGATACAATTATAAAGTTAGTTAACTATATCCAGAAAATAACCGTTGAAGTTTCTGTAATCAAAATAAGCGACATACCTACCTATGCCATGACAAAAGCTTTTCAATTTCAAAATAACAACTTCTTTAAAAAATATTAATATACGTAATAATTGGATACTGCGTCTAACTGAAAGTTGAGCAGTTGGGGCCATGGGCAGAAAAAAAGTCAATCGACAATTTATAAAAAAAGAAACGTTTTTTGCTGCTCATGGCTCAAAATAATGAACAATCTGTTTATAGTGCGCGACATGTATTGCCATATCTATGAAATATGTGACGTTATGATTGTGAATGTACTTGCTGAGACACTAATAAAATCTTGTGCTATTGGATGTCATTGACCTGTATCTCATAAAATCATAAAAATGTATTTAAAATCTCCATATTTAAAGTAAATAGCAAAAAATACACTTATTCTTGGCTAACTTCGTATACTTAATACCTACTAAATGCGAGAATCATTTGCCTGTCGCGCACTACCCGCGTCAGTTGGTGAGAGGGACTACGATTCCATAGTGTCAAATTTTTCTGACACATTTTGATAGTTTTCTTAGTACTTAAAATAGGAATTAAGAGGCTTAAGTTTATTTCAATCTTATTATAGACTCGCAAACTTTAGGTTAGGTCACCGCTATACGCTTTTTTACAGTACAATTAATCTTAAACTTAGCACAATTTTAACTCTAAGCACAAACTTTGATAGCTGGCTTGGAGGCCTGTAGACAGAGACGCAGTTAGCGTTATGCCGTCGCTCTGTCTCTTTCTGTTGGCCCCACGGTTGTAACGCCAAGTATTTTATTTTAAGTAAAATTTGACACGCTGTAAGCATTACTATGATAAAATCTGTTTTTAGTTGCTGAATTCGAATCTCAAATAATACGAAATAAGCACTTTATTTCTTCTGAAGTGTTAAGTGGCTGGAGCTGGCTTCAGTCTTTTGCCCAATGGTGAATTATTAAGTTTAAGATGAATGAATAATTTTCACTTACTAGTTAAACTGAGTAAGGGTAACTTATATTGATTTATTTTATGAATAATTTAGATGACTTACAGCGAATTCCAATACTCGATCTATCGATGGGTTGAGTTACTTACGACGGGAATTGCAATTTTACTATCTCTGGTAAGCTAATTCATCGATAGATTGAGTGTTGGGACGTGCCGTTACACAGAAATTAATGATTATGAATCTCAAGTTTTAATTTTATTTACATTCCACTTGGTAATAGTCTTCCAAGTTTATTTATCGAATATTATTTTACTATATAAATATTATAATACGCAGAGCATTTATTTTGTATTCAGATGATCTTTATAATTTTAACTATTGATTCGGAAACTAAGATGTCAATGTAAATGTGCCATAAGGAATTCACACTAGTCATATATAGAAATATTGTATTAAACTGACAGTAGGGTTAGGTCTGATTTTAAACGTTCCTTATTATTTATTAAGTTTATTTTTATTTACACGTAGCTTGTAAACTTGTCTAGAAAGTAATCGAGCACAATTTCAAGGTTCATGACATTTTTTTTATTTTACGCGCATGATTTTCCGACTGATTATGAATCTAGTTGCTAAGCGTTTCTTGTTTATTACCTTAATGTTAATGTTTGTTTAAATATTTGCAGACTGTGTTAATAGGGACTTGTCCAAAAAACACCTCATTGGTCGTTCATAATACGGCGGTTTCAAAAGTTGATTTGTCGAAAAAAAATCCAATGAAGTGTAATTTTGATGGTGATGTTTCGATATTACGTTTTATATTGAATTTTCTTCGTTAATGTTAATAATGCCTTATTAGAGTGAGTGTGTTAGAATAAACGTAAGAAGCTTATCTGCCTTGACACCCGGTCGTATATTGTTTCTGTCTACAATGTTTTTCCAGCGAGATCAATGCCTGTTTCGAGAGATTGCACTTCTAATACTACTTAATATTATTCTTCGCCGTTGCTTCATTTTGTTCTATTAAACTCTTGTATATAAACGAAAAGGCCACAAGCTAGAGATAAGTACTAAACGACTTCTGGTATAGACGAAAGGTTACTTTCAAGTTGTGGGCCCATTTTGCCCATGGTGAATGGTGATAGGGAAATTCCAAAAGAATGGTTCAAATACCTAATTACGTTTCATAATTTGACATTTCTTATGGTTCTCTTGTTTATAGACGCAGGCAAAGCAAAGCTTGTACTTGGGGACCGATTTTTTTGAGTCATGAAACAACTTCACGAATCCAAAATTGGATATGAATTCAAAAATTGCCCCTGCCCGGCTTTAGTACGACTATCTCGCGCGCGATAGTCCCTGGAAATAAGAAGCGGTGGCTGAGGCGAACGAGCAGATACACTAATGTTTGACCATAAAATTATTTGTTAAACATCGTTTCACCCAATGATCATTTGACAAACGAGACATTTGACGAAAGTATCATCTTGCAAAAACTCTCTTACCAAATTATATTTTATTTATGTCTTAAATACATAGTAAAATGTCAATTAAGCGTTTGTCGGAATCTTGTTTTACAAAATGTACTTATTTTTTCATACATTACGTTATGATTTAGTCTGTTGTTGGATAATCTAGATTGAGGTATTTAGACCAATTGTTTTGTCTGACAACACAATTGTATTTTAATTCATTTTGATATGTTCATTTCGTCATATTATTATTTATAAAGTGAACATTTGACTAAATCCCGTTAAACTTTGGAAAAGTGGCACATCGTCCCCGCCTCATATTTCCAGAGTCGTTCGTACACAAGGTTATCGTATCTACTACATATGGTAGTATATGCGCGCGAGTCGATTCGTGGTCGAGACATACCACCTCCTTTGCTCTTCTAGTTAGAAAGTGACAGGTAGTGTTTCTCGCTCGCGACTGAAATAGCGTCGGGCCGTACAGAGCGTACTGTTGAGATTTCGAGACGCAAGTGCTTAGTTTTTGTCATTTAATTAACAGGTATAGTTGTCTCCGTAGATCTGTAGAAGACTTTGAAATGCCTTAATTCAAATAGACGCACGATATAGGTTTGCACGAGTGTCAGATGCCATATTAGTCGTAGTACGCCGTGACTATAGAAAATGCTTGTATGAATTACTCGTTATTGCAAAAAATATAATAAAGTAGCACAACGACGAGCTTAACCCTTAGAAGGGACCTCTTCCAGCTAACCATTTCACTAAAGACGTTAACAAAGTTGCTTGCAACCAATGGATCGAGACATTTCAAAATCTAGTAGCTTCACGCGCGTTAGTTTCCCGCAGTAGGTTGTTTTTCTCTATGGACCAACAAGCTAAAACATTAAGTTGAATGTACTTATACAAAACTTATTTTTATATTGTTATTGCTTTGCGACACCAGAGGTCGCAGTCGGCGTCAAACTGTACATCAGTCTGAAGTATTTGTAGTTCGACTAAGAAACTAGACACTGTTTAAGGTTTTGGAAATCTTAGGGGGTTTTGAATAAAATATCCTGCCGAAATCTGTTTATTATTTTTATTATTAAAAATACCTCAAAATAAGCAACAAACAAATAACAATGTAAAATTACTTGTGGCGTTTGCACGAGCCACGTGGGCGCGAGCGGCCGCATACTAAGTAAGGCCAATGATACTGTCGCCACTGCGTGCGGCGCTTAGAACCGACCAATCACCGCGCAACTAACCAACCAATCAACCAATGCCTGCGCGCGATTGGTCAGTGCGTGCTGCATGTGGCAACGGTGGCAGTGACATTTGGCTTAACTGACCAGCCGGGTTAGCACGGCAATGTGCGAATAGACTATAGTCTATTGGCCTATACTATATGGCCTTTCACTGTCTAACTAGAGACATCAGAAAATGAGGGTAGTCTCACTCGCGCGTGTTGCCGAGCTAAGCCTACAGCTCGTGGTAAGTTGAGGATGTTGCCGCGTGCAGGGAAAGGAATCGTCTTAGTCCGCATTGTATTTAAAAGCAGTTTCGACAGTTAAGTAGAATGTTTGTATTTTTTAATAAAGACTAATAATGTTTGGCCACGAAAAGTTATATTACTAATGATATTGTAAAGAAATCAGCTGTCAAATGAGAGACCCCGCACCGAAAGGGGTCAAATATAACTGAGGTGATTCCTTTCCCCTCATCAACATGCATTTCATAGTACATATAATAGGAAACTTTCTCATAATTACTATTATAATACATACTAGCCTGCTCTAACAGTTCATAGCGTTCTTCATTTGCCGTTGTACGTTTAATTCGTAAGATCTCATTAATTTATGGCACTTGTATAAGTTTTTCCACAGATTACGTCAAGAGGCCTTTATTAATAAAATATTAATGATTGTCTTTTGTCTTCGCAGCACCATCGTTTCGTCTGTCTCACTCTTCTATTGAATAAAAGTGACAACAGTATATATCCGCTTGAGCAAGGGTGAGACAAAACAGAACGCGAACATAATGCTCCAGGTTTGTCACCAAGTGCGCATCTTTCATAGAGAATTGGTAAGAAATTCGCTTAGCGATAAAGCGAGCAACGATAATTATCAGAATAGGGTATAAGCTAGTAAAATTCATATTTGTCAAATTTTGGCGCTGCTTCTACATATCAAAAGTCGACCATAAAAGCGTTATTCAGAGTCATAATAAATATTCAGTAACTATTCTCAGCATATTAATTAGATTTTGTAGTTAACATCGTTTTAATTACATAATAATTATTAAATAAGTGAATTTTCTTTCCAGGCACCATTTTACTGAAGGTAGACCTTTGACTTCTGGCTTTTCTCGCTTAACCTAGGGTATAGGATAAGGGTGAAAGGCATAAAAGACTTACTAAGACTTAAACAAGTAAAATGACAGATAAACAAAACTTGTATGTTTTGAACACGAAATGCATGAGCGGGCTACACATAATATGTATTGTGGATAGTACTATTTGTCTCTACTTTGGACATTCATTTCAAATCTTTAAAAAACACATATTCAAACATATGAGATAGAGTTAGTATTGATTTACGACTGTGTAGCCCTTGACAAGGATAAGAGTAAAATATAAAATCTGCTTCAGTAAAGATTAAGACATATTCATGGTTGGCCAATCATTTCGAAAACATTTATTACATTCAATTAAGGTCAAAATCCGTCATCTCAGCATCATGTAAATATAATTCAAATTCGAATAAAACTTCACGTAAATTTGAGCTATAAACAGTAAAACTAAAAATCCATTATCCACCCATAAAATATGTACTCGTAGCATAAACATAATATAGCGTTTAACCTTAAATTACAGACTAGCGGCGCGGGCGCGTCCGACGCCGCGCTCAGGAATAGGGTCTCTTCATGTCGACATAAAAACATACACTATTCCTTAAGATTTCAAAAATACGTAAAAAATTAAGACGTCACTTTTTAATGCATATAAACGATCTTTAGTTTTAACAAAAACTAAAAAGAACAGTCTGACCGATCAACAATAACACCTCTAACTCGATAATAACTTCACGCCGACGTCACGCTCACACCGCCACATGCGGTAAAGCAGCGAAACGAGCGAAATTCCTTTTCGAATATCGAACGCGCGAGATTTTACCTCAGCTGGCGCATCGTGTATCGTGGCGGTGGAACTACGAAGCCGACAAGCTGCTGACTGCATTAGGCGGAGCTGCGCGTAAGAGCTCGTTTCCACTATGTTGTCGGGACGATTTAATACCGGGTGTCGGCGCCTCTGTTTACACCAGTCGGTTGTCAGCCACGACAATGTGAATGCGCGAATGCGTGGGAGGTACAGGGGGTGAGACGCGGACGGGGTCGGCCAGGGCCGGGTTTAGAGGTCTAGAAGCCGCAGGGCAATAAAGCAGCGAAGGCCCTCTGGCCCCAAATTATTGTCCAAATAAAATATAAACATACATGTACAAAGTACTGTAGGTGAAAGTGAAACAGAGAAAAAAATATTCAAAGAAAAAGATGTTTACTAACGCTTATTAGTCGGAATTTGGAAAAAAACCGAGGTCTCTATTGTGCCCCCCCCCCTTTGGCCCCGGGTCTTTCGCCCTGCTTGCCCTTCCCCAAATGCCCTGGGGTCGGCCCGACATCCGATATTATATTAAGAGCGCGTTTGATACGATTTTTAACCGGTGTGTGGGCTGACAAAACGCACAAAACAAAATTTATCGTTTGCGTGTGAATAGCATCATATAAAATGTTCTGCTGCTACCCGATAAAAAATCGCCCCGACATCCGACTGATCGAGCTCTAACCCACCAGCTGTTCGCCGGGCGGTCAGTCAACTATGGAAAGCTGCGCGTAGCCCACAAGCCCTTGTTCGTCGGGCGGTCCAGGCGCGGCGGGCTGGTCCAACGCAAAGGTCGCAGTACGGGGGGCAACTCCGGGCGAGAGTCTCAGGTCCACAAGCCGTTGTAATTGGGAAGCCACGGCGGCCGCGTCCCGCGCTTCTACCAACCCAGCCCCCACTAACTCCGTGGCGATACCATCAGCGGAATCTTTCCCGGGAGCGAATTCGAAGCGAATATCATTCAGCTCGTTGCGCGCGTTCCTCATACGCAACACGAGGTTAATCTGCGGCGCGTCTTCCGCTGGACCCGTGGAACCAATGGTAAATCCTCCCGCCCCCGGCGTTTCGCTCTCGCTGTCAGACGAATCCGCGCGCGCCAGCGTGTTCATGGGGCGATCGCGCGCTTCCGCATCATCGTCATCGTCGTTATCGTCGTCGCTCTCCCAGACCCATTCGCCCGTTTCCATGCGGTGCAAACGGCCGGAAGCCCCGGGCTGCCGACGCGACGCTTTGTGAACACGCGTCTCCATACTTGGCCCGGTCGAGACCAAAGTCTGCACTAGATACTTCCGGTCCTTAGCCTTCTTGAAGAAAGCGTGCTTGAGGAGCTCTGGCGCGGACGGCCGTTTCGCCGGATCCTTCTGTAGGCACTCCGATATCATCTTGCGGAAAGTCTTCCCGTACGCCTTGTACTGGTCCTTTTCTTCAGCGCCCGTGTCAAGAGTCGGGGGTTCATTTTGCAGCGTGAGCATGAGAACCTTCATCGGCGGATACTTGTGGTAGGGAGCGGTACCAGTAGCCATCTCTATGGCGGTTATCCCGAAAGACCATATATCCGCTTTAAAGTCGTACCCGTGGTTCTGTTCCATGACTTCTGGGGCCATCCAGCACGGCGTGCCGACGAAGGTGTGGCGGACTTTCTGCCGCGATAAGTCACGTCCAGTGGCGAGCCAAGCCGAGACGCCGAAATCGGCGATCTGGACGGCACCATCGTCGCCCAACAGTATATTACCGGCTTTGATATCGCGGTGTATCTGGCCGTTCTGGTGGAAGTACTCCAAGCCTCGAAGGACTTCTTTCAGCACGGTGGCGATGGTGGCTTCATCGAACACGCCGTGGCGGCAGTTGGCGGCGCGCACGCGGTGCTTGATGATATCGAGCAGCGAGCCGCCTTCCAGCAACCTTAGCACGAGCCATAGCTCTTCACGCACCACGAACGAGGTGTAGTAGGTCACAACATTTTCGTGGTTGCAGGAGGACATGGCTTGAATCTCTTTGAGGAGCTCATCCATAGAGGTGTTCCACTTGTCGAGGTTAATACGCTTGATGGCGCACTTCTCGTTACGCGCGCGACAGAGCGCGGCGTGAACCACGGCCGTGGCCCCCACCCCTATCACCTCCAGGAGCTCATACTCCTCCTGGTTGTTCGGCCACGCTGTAGCACTCATTGTTTGATCTTAACTTAACTGTCTCTAAAAGATTGCAATAATAATTCTTACACGATCACCGGAATGACGCGATCGCCCATATCTATGTGATCCGGCTTGAAGTTCTTGACGATGAATTGCTTGACGGAGCCGCAGGACTCGTAGCGATGCAGAACGTTGGAGCGTTCTCGGAGCTCTAACACTGTCTCATCCTTCTTTATTGCCTCATTATGATAATCTACAGTCTTCGGGTAGAGGTCGTCACCTGAAATGGAAAAGCTCGTATTGTTATGGTGAATTTGGATAGATTTATAAAACCATACATTTTAAAACTAATTAACTTTCTGTAAAATTTCGGAGACATGTAACCTTATTTTAATAGTTAAATTTACACTTGGTGACAATGTTGGCATCCAGAACAATATTTTCTTCTACATTTACATTTGGATGAATGAGTTACAAATTACAAAAGAGTTTGACCATTAAAATTCAAATAAAACAGATTATTGGCCTTGGCCTAAATCTAGATCAGAGGTTCCCAAACTTTTTTACTCATAGACCCCTTCCAAACTTTCATAGGGTTTGGTGGACCCCCTGCTGCTACATTTGTACCAAATTCCTAAGTATGCCAATTTTTCTCAGCACCAGCGTGGACCCCCGTCGAATCTCCCGTGGACCCCTGGGGGTCCACCTGGACCACTTTGGGAATCACTGATCTAGATCAATAAACTTGCCTGGTAACAAGTGCAACTCTCCATCCTTGGCATGCACAATGATGGGGTAGTTGACCGCATGCCCCTTCGCACTGCGGGCAGCTGCGAATTTCAGTAGCTCTTCGCAGTCGGGCTGAAGGCTCAGCCGGCTTAGTTCGTAGCTCTGCGGTGGGAACAGCACTAGCTCGCGTGCGCGGCAGCGCTCCAGCGTCTCCTGGGGGCTTGCCCACTGGACACCAAACAATACTCAGGTTACGTTAGGTTGTCAAAAAAACATTACTTCTGCCCGTTACTTTTTTAATGTAAGGGGATTTGGTTCTTCTGACAGAGTATATTGAACTATATTTGATGTATTGAACCTGCTGACGAATTTGGTGTGAGTAGGAAATGTGATGCGACAGTGGATTTGTATTGTTAGTGTTTTTTTTTTACCTTTCGTATGCCGGAACGGCCTGCACATCTGTAACCGTCGGATGCCGTGTCCCGTATTCGTACTTATACCAAGCATACGACGAGTACAGATGTGCGAGCCGCTTCGGCACTCTACAGGTATAAGTACGGATACGGGACACGGCATACGAAGGGTTAATAGTGAATTCACAACAAGTGAAAACAAACTTTACTTTTTTTCCATACCAGAACAAATATTAGTGATAGAATTTGTCATCACACAGGTTGAAATCTGCCATGATAAATTACTTAATTAGAGAACTTTTTGCTGGCAATTGGTAGCTCAATTAGACCCTTCCATGCTAGGGCACCAATGTACAACCCCTGATTGGTATCCAATGTTAAATTGTGTCTCACTCGCTAAGCTATCTAATTCCAACTCCTTATTAAATCGACGGTAGAAATTTCAAGGGACATAGTAGCCCTATGTCCCTTACGACATTTGAAATTTCCACCGTCTATATGTATAGATAGTATATATTTTTTAATTATTGCCAAAAGAATCACTAACATCTTTGCTTTTGAAGAATTTGCACATTTCTTAAAGTTAAACCAACAAAGAGTTACCTGAACATGTGCCACCTCAGCGTTGGAGTCAAGGCACTCGGGCTTGTCCTCCAAGGCTGTGATAAAGAATGCGGCGTCAAAGCGCTTGGCGAAGTGAGTGGGGGTCAGCCAGTTGCTCCAGTAGTGCAGCGCCCATATATCCGGGTAGCATTTGTACTCTTTGCACAAGTTAAGTAGCTCTGAAGGGTTTTTGCTTATCTGAAAATTGTAAAAAGATTTTGTGTTTCTTCACAGTATTGGACAACAATAGCCACAGTAAAACACTTTTTATGTAGCAGTTAAATATCACTGTCTAACTTTGACCTTGTTTGTGATTTTTATTTATTTATTTCAGACTTAAAAAATAATTTACCTGCTTCTGCCAATGCTTGACATCAGCTACAGGCAAGACATTTGCCCACAGGCTGGTCCGATCTTTCTGTTGCTGCTTACTGCACAACAGAAGCCCTAGCTCCTCAAATGTCTCCCGTATGGCAGTAATTCGCAGTGAAATGTGTCTGCAAGAAATAGTTTAGGATAAGAAGCTAGCATCCACTGGGTCTTTACAGCTCTAGATACAACATTAAAATGCTCAAGAAATGTTTGCTGCTATCAAATATAGGATCAAAATTACATTAGTCATTAAATTAATGACTACATCATTAACAAAAACCTATTATTCCTCAGCTTTGGTCTAAGCAATTAGATTGTGTTAATCTATTTTTAATTAAGGTAAAAGGTACACAAAAACCTTTTCTAATCAAAGTGGATGACTCAACCCCAACAAGTCTGTCAAGGTTAATCGATACAACTCAATCAAATAGAATAGTCATTACTTAAAGAAACTATAACTAAATAATTTTATTTGGTAAGATAAGAAAATATTATAAATTATAAGAAAACTATTATTTTATCTGATCAGGTTAGACTTAAGACAATGAAACTGTCAATAATAAGAAAGCTTACACTGCTAAGAAAGTTGTGGAGACAGGACATATTTGTTATGGATCATGCAAATACATTAAAAAAACTCATATGTTGTGACACAGGACAGGTTAATACATCTCAGATCCAGGTAAACATACATAACACAACAGTGACTAACAGTAGCACATACCTATTTGTCTTACAGCATTACTCTAGTTGAAACATCCATTAGTTGACATTGTAATCCACAACAGCCATAAAAATGACAGATAAAGTTGTTTCTCTCCAAGATAATAAATCACTTTAAGACCTTGAGCCAGCAACAACAGTGTATTGCGAGTTGAGAAAGAAACTAACAAATCTTGCTTAACTAGAAATTCCACTTGCAACAATAATGTTTACATTACCTTTTGACAGGGTTATCTTGAAATATCGGCGTGGCCGGAGCCCTCGAGCAGTGGAAGGCTTCAAAGTGGGTCTGGTTGAAACCGAAGGTTTTAAAGAGCTGCAGCCAGTCCTCGCTCGCGTCCACAGGCTCGCTCACTCCGCCTGGGAACACCACGCTGTTTGCGAACGAAGCACTCGCTGTGCGAGTCTGAAACAAGATGTCGTAGTTTACGCCCTGTCGCGGCGCTATCGCTGGCTTCTTCCTACTGAGCACTATTAACGTAGCAGCGTCACGCCAACTGGTTCTAATGACATTTTTCATAATGAGCACTTGATGATACTGCGCCGAAAACTAAATACGTACGGTCGCTAAATATAAAGTCTCATTTGATAATCAGTTACGTAGCAGTTTCGTTCGGTACTTACACAAATAAAACGATGTCTTATCTAAACTCTTTCATAGGGTTTGTTTCTGAGATGGCATAGCGTAGAGACAGACCATTACAAAAATAGCTTAGAATTGACATTCACTTACATTTTTATAATTCCAGAAACTTTTTATTTGTATAATAATCACTTGTTACAATTTCATACCAGGTTTACGTTTTAGAGAAAAACCTACAAATAAATCTAGTTTTTCAAAACACTTAAGATACGGTCTACATTGTAATGAAAGAACGCTTTCTGCGTAGTATGAAAAATCGTGCAACTAATGTCATGTCGAACGTGGCACGTACAGCGAAAAGACAAAAGAATATTATGCCATACTGCCATGGACAATGATTTGTTTTATTTATAAAAATACCTAATTGAAAAGAAAATCAATGTTTTAGATTTAAATCAGTTATATTAATAGGCAAATAAATCATTTCTTTTTTTAACTGTGAATGACAGTAAATAATACGTGGGCTTAATTTGTAGCGTTTATGTAGCGTCTACAATACTGTCGTGTATAAATGTAAGTGTAAGGTGTAAGTTATCAAATATTCGAAATAATATTATAAACAACATTGTCCCGTTGCTGACTCTACGAATCCATTATTAAATTAAGTATTTCATTACCAAGTTAGTAACAACAACGTGACAAGAGATGGCGCTATGATGCACGTTCGTAGGAAAAGTGAAGGAAACTTCGAGCCTTTCGGGCTCAATGAGTTGCAGTTGAGCCTTTGTCGGTAACATTAACATGGGATATTCCATTTCTGGAGGCGATAGGTGACTTTGTCGAAGTCATAGTGATATTTTTGATTTACTTTCAACCTAGGCATAGATTGTAAGAAAACATTTCGACGCTATTTTTGAAAGTTCAGCTGACCAAATGAAAGACTACAAAATTCAGGACTTTTACCTATGTAAAAGTTACTGTATGTTGTAACTGTAGTTTAAAAATGTCGATGCATGGTTTAGTGAAAATAAAACATTAAGAGAAACTCTCGAACACGAAATAGATTTGAGAAAAAAAGCTGAACTACTATATTTTTGTACACTTAGCTACTTATGTAAATTATAAAAAAGAAAATTCTGTGTGGTGTAGAGTTCAGAATAACACCTCTCGATTTCTTCTGTGGATGTCGTAAGAGGCGACTAAGGAATTGGGTTAAGGTATATTTTAGACGACAGACTAGCAACCTGTCATCAGTATTATACCTACCCCTGCCAACTCAAAATCTGAAAAAAAAATGCTAGAAGTGGCCACAAAACTTGAAACAGTAATTAGAGGCAAAAGAAAAGCGACACCCAGAGTCTTCTGCAACATCAAAACACTTCACTAGCGTTTCCGGCCGCTAGGTGTCAAATTAGACAAGACAAGGCAGATTTTGTAGGTATTCGTTGTTTTCACACTAGGTACGCATCACAGCGAAAAATCATTTTATCATGGACCGTTATTAAATTCATTATTTCGATTTCCTGTAAACATATTACCTTTATTGTTTTTATCTGTGTCAAATTGTGTTAGTAAATGTTTTTCTTACTTTTGGAGTCAAATGTTTCATCGCTTTTCAAGTCCCGTTTGTCGGCGTTTACGCACCTGCAGGTGTTTGATTTTGCTATGCTGCGTGGTTGCCTATTTAATTTAAGAGCCAACGTACAAAAGACTGGGCGATATTTTCAGGTTTTCGTAAAAAAAAGGGATAAAACTTCACAGGGATTTTCAGGGAAAAGATGATAAAAAATAGGGGTTTTTCAGGGTAATAATAATAACCTAAAAATCAATTTAGAACATAAATTATTTGAGTATGAGTATTGAGTGTTAGGTACATAAATTATGTGACAATACTTTTTAACAATAATTTTACTACTGACGACTTTTTATCGATTCTCATAATATTTGCGTATGATTTTCTTTTACCTAACCAGACGAATATAGAGTTTTAGTCGCACCAAAATACCCATTACAAATCCTTTAACCCGCAGTTTCACCCTTCCCTAATCTGTCAGTGCGAACAAAAGCGATGTTTATCCGCTTGTGTCACAAAATAATGCGATTCGTGTGTTTAGACTTTGTTTCCCTAAGAACTTCATTACGTTAAGATACGGTCGTATTTTTTGTTCAGCAGCGTCCCGGGACATGATAACATTCAGCAACTTTCTCTTACTTTCTAAGTTATTGCTTTATTTTTTCTTGTTCGTGAATGGGACAACAAAAACATCGTAACGGTGTGACTCTTTGTGAGCGTAAATGTAAAACAAAATCTAAAATTTAACTTTCTCATGATGCTTGCAAACTTTTTGCACTTATCTTTTTCTATAAAAACGTCTACAATGATAATTAAATAGCTTGGGGACGTTAAAATAAACTCTCGGGTTCATAAGTAATCGAATACCTCAGTAAATATTACGTTACGTGTTCTATATCGAAACCGATCGTTGCGATTTAAGTTAATAGCTCCGTGAGCAATATTTATTGCATATTGGCCCCGAGGGAGCGCCCCAGACGCGCAGTCCTCGTACCTACGCTGTATTAGGTAGGTATCCATCGTCATTACCAAGAGCGCCAAATATCACGAACTGTTCACCTTATACAAGTGTTATCCACCTCGCTGCACATAATCATAAGTACGCACATTAAGCTCACGTACTAAAGCCATCGCAGCGGCCCCTGAAAAGGTCATCAGCGTATCTAAATTGACGTTACGCTTATGGAATCTCGATGCGGCAATATGTCGCAGCCACGTATAGAGATAGCGGGAAAATTCGAGGGAGATCATTTTGTAGGAAAAGCAAAGTTTAAAGTTCTATTTTTACGGGGCTAATTATTGGGTAGGTAGGGGTGGTTTTGGTCCGTACGAGGCGCTAATGGAGTCGGCTTGTCCGGAGGTGCGCGCAACAAGTGCGGCGCAGCCGCGCGGGCGGGGCGGGGGTTTCATTGATCAGCCAGCGCCTGTTGCTCGGGCCGCGCCAGCCCGCAGCCCCGTGACCTGCCCCCCTGGCGTAGGAGTGTACGTGCGAGCGGCAATACATGCGGAATGCCTGTCATATGTCTCCGCTGGCCCTGCGTCCGTCCGCCGCCGCCCGCCGCTGCTGCGGCTCTGAATACGATTCCGCTCCATATTCCCCACTTCCGCACTTCGAGACTTGAGAACTGGCTCCGCGCTGGAGTCGCGGCTCATCAGGGCCGCCCACGCGGCTTATCTTCGAACTTTGTTTACACGGGGTTATATAAATATTATGATAATACATTAATATTTATGCGCATTTTCCGAACATCCTCGCCTTTCTGATTTTGGGATTGGCAGTTTTTTCTGTTTACGGTGGGACATGCATTTATTCATACCTTTCGTTTGTTCACACATAGGAAGCGGTTTGATTTGATTTAGTATTTATGTTTGCTTATAATGCGGTCGGGGTGCCGAGTCAGTAGAATATGGAATGAATTGGGGATGGGCAGGGGAAAATTAATTGAATATTTCGAGCGGAACGGCCGACGGACGCTCTGATAACGAGTTTGAAGGCCCGTCAGAGCGATTGGTTCTAACCTAAAAAGGTCTCCCCGTCTCGAAGACTATTCAAACTTTTTAAAGGTTGCCTTTGAATTCATTTCCTGCTTAGAATATTCATTGTTCGTCCGAGTGGTGGCTATGATTTTTAAAGCAACGACGTTTATTTGCGCCGGGGCATTAAACCGCCATATTAATCCACGCGTAAATATTACCTGACATTACAAGGCAGCCAAAACGCGTCTACCCCTGTGAATAGTAGGCGCTTATTAGCGTGGGTGTTTTCATACAGTGGTCGGCTGTCGGCTTGACGTTTCGCCGGTGGTAATTGATTAGGTGCCAGGCCGGCAGACATGGCCAGATTAATCGCCGTCCGATTAGAGTTGACTTGCCACTGGAGGCGCCGGCCTATTAATAATAGTCAATTCGCAGCCTCCGAGCAGCACCTCGGCCTATTTAGCGCGGCCTGCGGGATAGCGGACGTGCGCTGAATACCCTCCGAAGGAAAGAATATGCAGAATGTTGAATAGAAATTGCGAAAGTCCCACTCCGGGTCAGGAAAAGTTCCGGAAATATGAGCTTAATATTCCTTGTTGCAGGACCAGCACGGCAGCTTATAAGTATCCACTCTTGCGGGGCTGTGATCCTGATGTCATATAATTTTTCTGCAAGACAAGAAATAATAGAGCAACAAGAAATCGTGACTATATTACTGATTCATGTCAGATTTGACAGGTTAATAAGGTTATTTTTACTAAACTTAAGCACCAATAGAACATTTTTTATTTTCCTTTCCTTGCTAAACTATTTGAACATCCGATAAAATGTGGGTAGTTGAAAAAAAACCTTACTAACCTGTCAAATCTGTCATGAAGTTTGTTTACATTTAGTTAAATACCTTAACCGCCAGAGTATAAGTAGATACTTTTATCTACACCAATATCATAATTGATTGTGGCACTGGATTGTTGAAATCATGTGCTCTGCCTACCCCTCATGGGAATACAGGCGTGAGAATATGTATGTATGTATGTGTATGTATATCATAATGTAACTACTATAAGTAGGTATGTTCGGGCGTAATAAGCAAATGACCCATATAAAAAACCAGTAGGTATCTCGTGGGAGCATGTTTAAATCGATATTGATACTGTCATTCTATTCTTTCGAACATCTTAAAACAGATGGTGATTGAAAGATGAAAACAAAAATAATTTAATATTTGAAGCGCGGTCCATAGTAGGCTAAAAACAAGAATGTGTGTATAGACTTAAGTTCTGTATGTGACTGTACATAACTAGGCATTAAAATGATCGTGAAATCGTGATATAGATCCTAACTACACTCATGGATAACGTCTTTTTTTGCGAAAGTGACATAAATAACTATCATAATGGCATGCTCCCCCATGGCAAGCTTCATGAAATTTTAAGGCCCCTCACAACGCGATAGCAGGTTATTTCACCAAAATGTGTTCTTGTCGAAAGGTAAGAGTAACTAGACGTTTTTTATTCATATTAAAGCAAGTAGTTAACTATACATTGTTAGATACGTATGGTTCATGAGTTTTTTATCTACTGTTTTTAACCGATTCCTAAAAAGGAGGTTCACAATTCGGCTGCTTTTTTTTATATTGTGCACACTGTAATTACGAAAAGTGGCTCCGAAGATGGATTTCTTATTGTAACGTTTCGTGTGCTCTACCTACCCCACTCGCAAAGAAAAGGCGTGATGTTAAAAGTCAAAGTCAAAGTTAAAAGTCAAAGTGATTTATTTGTAAACATAGGTGAAACTGATTACAGTGATGGTTAAATAACAGGAGAAGCATAATTCTATGTTTTGCGTGAAAGCATACAAAATCGATCTGAAACAAATAATCCACAGGAAAATCCAAATACATTATAAAAAATACATTTTCACTTCTCATGCTCTTAAAGTGATTCTTTAGTCCCTATATAGCGGGCCTAAAACTCCTTTTTAAGCTCTAGGGGCTAAAGTAATATTTTTTTAATTGGCCTTAGAAACCTCTTAAACAGCCAGTCACCGTGTTTGTGAACGTAGGATTATCGCCATTTTTATAGACGTAAAAATAACCTCAAAATGTCAATGAGGCTATTTCTACGTCTTTAAAAATGGCGGTAATTGTTACTCTGCCAAAAAAACTTTTAAAAGTGATTTGATTTCGCAAAACACGATTATTGATTACGAATAATAATTTATTTCATTGTAATAATTATTAACACATTTTATTATGCATAGTGTAATAATAATAAGCTTAAAAATAGTTTAAAGTTAAAATCTGTTGGCTAAATATGCAAGCATTCAAAGCGTCACTTTACAAAAAAAAAGTAAAAGAAAAGAAAAACCGCGTTTTTTTTTAAATTGTTCTTAGGTTAGATTAAAACATATTTGTACATGGAAAGCTTTGTTGTAATCAGTACTGTATTTTTTTATATAACAGAAAGAACGTCTTTTTTTTCCTCGCATTCAAAGTGAAAAGTAGAGTGTTTAACGCGAGACTAAACAACCATAATGACACTCGAACTATAGCCACCCTCGCTATGCTCGGGTGTCTAAATATCTCGTGACATTATGGCTTGTTTTAGTCCCTTGTTGAACAATCTACTATTAGATAAGTATAATTAGAATTGTAATATAAATCAAATGAATTCAAACTGTCACATTCTAAATAATCACTAAACCAATTATAAAAATAACCATTTATAATCAATGTCATCAATTTCATCAAATTTATAATAATAATTGTATTACGTATCAAATTAATTAAAAAAATGTCATATCTTAAATAATCATTAAGCAAATAATAAAATAACAACCATTTATAATCATAATCAATGTCATCAATTTCATCAAAAATTATAATTGTATTAAATACAAATTGAATAATAACAACCGTTAATAAGCAATGTCATCAATTTTAGCCTCAGTTTCGACTTGGGTAATTTTTTTAATTCAGTTGGGAGTTTATTATATAATTTAACAGTCAAAGTTAATACACTTTTGCGCATCAATGCTGTTTTAATTGGTTTGATGTACACATTTTGCCCATACTGTGTTCTTAAATTTCTATTAGAAGCGTCATTATTTTTTTTAAACATGTCAGGATTATTAATTACATACATAATACATTCAAAAATAAAAAGCGACGGTACTGTTAGGATTTTCAAGTCCTTAAAATCGCAGACACAACTGTCAGTTTGTTTTAACCCGCGCATCGCTCTAATGCATCTCTTCTGGGCTTTAAAAACCGTTTCTTTATTTGAGCTATTCCCCCAAAAAATGATGCCGTAGCGCAATGTTGATGCCACAAAGCCATGGTATGCTGTTAGCACTGCATGAGGACTCGCTTGTTTAGAGAGTTTATACAGAACATACGCATATTTATAAAGTTTTTTACAAACTTCATCCGTATGAGCTTTCCACGATAAATTATTATCTATATGTACCCCCAAAAACTTTACAACAGAAACATAATCTATATTTTTCCCTCCATAGTTACAATTAATATAGGGCTGTGCTTTTCTTTGATGGAAGTGCATTATCTTTGTTTTTTCAAGATTGATCGTCAAATTATTTAAATTAAGCCACTTAATAATGTCAGCAATGGTATTATTAATTTCAAATTCATAATTTTCAATGTTTTTACATTTAATTGCTACTGTACTATCATCTGCAAATAGCACCATGGGATAATTAATGTTTCGGGGAAGATCGTTAATATACAGTAAAAATAACAATGGACCAAGTACACTCCCTTGCGGTACGCCATAAATTATTTTCCGCTTTTTAGATCTATAAGTTTGTAGCTGCTTAGTATGTAGACAGATTTGCGTAAGCTCTGTATATTGTTCCCTATCACTTAAATAAGATTTGTAAAGATCCAACACATTTCCGCGCACACCATAAGCATTTAGCTTTCTCAAAAGAATTGAATGGTCTACGTAATCAAATGCCTTGGTCAAATCCATATAGATTGCACAAACATATTCTCGCCTGTCCATGCTTTCCATGACCTGTTTGACTAAATCATATATAGCCATGTTTATTGTTTTATCTTTACGAAAGCCTTTCTGTTCAGGTGCAAACAGATTATGCTTCTCTTCAGGCTTAAGTATCTATTAGATACATACATACATACATATCCTCACGCCTGTATTCCCAAGAGGGGTAGGCAGAGCACATGAATACAAAAATTCAGTGCCACGTTTAGCAACTTGAGGGTAACCAGATGGTCAAACGTGATATTGTGGTGACAGGTTGCTAGCCCATCGCCCACAATACACCAACTTTACTCTTTCCCAGAGTCGACTCTATCTATCTATCTATTACAGATCTTATAAATTACGGATAACTCGCGTTTTAAATCGAGTTTAGCTCGACATGTATCGGGCTAATTCGTACGTGAAGTCGTGAAGAGCTACGAATTAGCCCGAAACATGTCAAGCTGAACTCGATTTAAAACGTGAGTTATCCGTAATTTATAAGGCGAGTGAGTCTCACGGTAGTTTAATGTGTAATATCTATTACAGATGTTTAAAACATTTCTTGGCGACATTTTTTATTTTGTAGCTGTACCTCTCTTAGCTAAGCCGTATTGACACCGACAGAGTTGGCTACACAGACAATAAATTTTATATTTACGTTATGCGATGTTCTGCAAGTGGGTAATTGCTCTTTTAAATAACACTTTCACACAAGAACATGGTTATACAGTTTGTTATTAGGTCCTGACCTATATTGGCATTTCGTATGGAGATTTCTTATTCTTACCATTTGCGTTTTCCGGACTAAGTGTATTTTCTGGCCAGGCTTTTGTGTGTATGTACCTATTTGCGTCCGTGACGCGTTGCTCTCGACGATGGGTCACTGGCCCGAAACATGTCGAGCTCTGTGTTGCCAACTCCTAGAAGTTCATGCCCTAGACTCAAAACCAAAATTCGCTTGGAAGTCGCTGAAACTGTCTGGGAGAGGTGCGATAGGTCACTAACGATGTGAAACATAAAACCCCTTACAGACGACCAAATTTGGTTTGGTCCGAACCACGAACTTGGTTGGCTCCAAACCAAATCTCCGAACAAATTTTCGGCCAACTGCTGAACACACGTTCGAATTTGGTTTGGAGCCAACCAAGTTCGTGGTTTGGACCAAACCAAATTTGGTCGTCTGTTAGGGCCATTAGAATGGGCGAAGAAAAAATTAAGAAATTGTTCGAATTGAGAACCTCCTCCTTTTTTGAAGTCGGTTAATAAGAATAAGATTACCTACAATTAAAACACGTATCGGCGCAATAACGTACAATATTTAACTTTATTTTTGTCGCTACGACTTCAGCAAAAGTCGCTAAATTGGCAACACTGCATTAATAAAAAAAAAACGACATGTAAGCGTTTCATTCCACTATCCTTAATACCTCGGCTCTCCGAGCTGTAATGGGGCTCAAATTCGCCCAAATTACTAAAATTATACCGCGACAAATCCGTGCTACGAGCAATTAATCACTCAGCATTATCACTTAAGCGTTAATTGTAGCTAAGCTGTTCGTAAGAAGCTAGAGCCTTTGTCTTTAGGATACGTCACGTCCGTGCCTATCGCGGCCGCGGATCATCCCCTAGGGGTTCCGTGGTTGCTTCTAAACAATTCATGCTTAGATATTAGATACACTTACGTCATTCCGCTGCAGCAAGGGTTGGTAACCTAGGGTCCCTAAGGCCCTGCGCAGACGACAGACTATCCGCGACGGACTTTTTAGTCTGTGGAAATGGAACCTATAGAATTATATTCCGTAATGCACACGACACGCAAATATCCGGCGCACAAATCATACAATCCTTGCAGACTTTTGTGCGTCGCAGACTCGATCGCACAAAAAGTCTGTCGTCTGCGTTGCGCTTAAAGGTTCAGTGGTAGGAGTGCTCGTGTTCAGAAGACGTTAGGGATTAGAGAAGACGACTATGGTGATTGTCAAAGACGAATCTTCAGTTTAACTTAGGATTATAGATGATCTTGAGGCCTGTAAACGATTTACATACCTACATGTACCTATTGGCAATAGGCTTGTGTAGTGGGTTAAAAATATATAATTATACTTAGTCCGTTAGTTAGATTACGGAAAAAATTTGACACGTGTTTTATAGTTTGCCATATAATAAAATTAAACATCGACAAATGTTTAGATCAAACTTCCGAAATGGGTCCTTCTGAAGTCACACCGTGGTAAAAATTGTACCACGTAGTCACGTCACTCGAATATATTTTTTTCATTTGAATTTTTTTTAAAGAAAATGTCACATCTAGGTATACATTCACACTTTAACACTGGACATTTGGAACTAAAAAAAATGTTCGGGTTACACGAAACCTCGTAACGAGAAGCGTTTGTTTAAGTACATGTAATGTATTTATGGGAGTCTTATGAAAACAAGGTTATACCAAACGGACCAAATCTTAGTGAGTATAAGTGGTAAGTATGACAATGGTCGACAATTCTAACTTTCAACTGTTATACGTATAGACAAACGTGCATTTAATTCTTGCTGTTCAGAAGCACGATAACTCTCCGCTGCAACCGGTTTAAGTGAATCTAACGTAACTTATTAGTTGGATCATGCCCAACCCAAGATTACTTCCAATTCTTTTAACTTCCACATACGTACAGTGTAGGTGTGGCTTTGCGAAAATGCGACCAATCCGTTGCACTTTTATTGCATTTTCCTTTCAATACTTCGATGGTTGCATTAATGTGTGCACTACATACCATACATCAATTACGCCTGTATTCCCAAACGGGGTAGGCAGAGCACATCTATACCAAGGTATAATTTTTAAAGGTTTTTTTTATGTACAAGTAAAGAAATATTTTAGGCCGTCACATTTTTTCTCTAACTTAGTACCTAAAAATTATGCTAAAAGTAGCTATGTGTAACTGATTGAGTGAAGGTTTGTCAGAGGAACTTCAAAGATCATAGAGGCGCTACTTACAATACAAACAATTTGAAAGGAGAACAAGATTGGTACAGCGCCGTTATCGGTCATAATACCAGAGCCCACGACCAAACCCATGTCTCATAGCAATACGGCAAAAACCCTATAAAATCGTTAGATTGTATGATACTGAACCCGACTAGGTGTGTAGTAACGGTCGAAAGTGTAGCAACTGCGTGGGAGGCCATTTCTGCTGTGTCAAAAAAAAAGGCAGTCGGTATTATAGCAATACGTCTGATAGTGAAAACGTACATAGATTTTATAATTGTATTACGAAAAAGTTTGTTTTCAGACATTTTGCGCGTAGCATATAGCCTGAGCGCATTTTTGAAAATGTCAACAAATTTAGTCGACCTGTATCATAGCAATACGGATTTTATTTTTAACTTTCGTATTGCTGCCAGGATTACCAAAAACCTGTTTTCAGACACTTTAAGTGTAGCATATACTCCCAAAAACGAAAACAATTTGGTCAGATCAAACGCTACGCGGAAAATGTCTGATATTGGTATTTTCGAGTTCAGAATAATCGTATCTATCGATTTGATGCGGTTTTGGCCGTATTGCTATGAGACAAAAATTTTGGTCGTGGGCTCTGGTACTATCACTAGCAGAAGTTAAATTCTCCATACCGTTCGTTTACGCCACGGCTAACACGTACGGCCACTTCTTGGTAATCGTACAGAATAGGAAGGATTACTTGTTTAGGTAGGTACGTTCTAAAATTAAAGGTAGATGCCACACCCTTATCAACTATCAAACACTCAGATTACCTACTTCATTATTACTAGAAATACTCCTGTGCCCAGGCTCTTGTGAAGATTGAGAATATTAACTATTAACAGTCTCAATCATTACACAAAAGTGCATAAGTTAGCTCAAAAGGTTGTACAGGACACCGCCTCACATGACACCTACGAAATGAAAGCGACTGAACAAACATTTAATACCTACACAAAACGTACGTGCCTCTTAAACGCTGTAAAAAGGATTCCTTCGTTTGGATAACGATAGCCAAAAGAAGTATATTACATTTCTGTAAGTAATTCGATAGACGCGCGTCCCTTTTGGCACAAAATAGCTGAATTACTGTAGTTTTGGATCCCTCTGAGCCGAGCGTCGTACTTTCGGGATGACAATAAAAGGATGGACATTTTTAGGGGTCCTTGTCTAAGACAAACCAAAAATACGTGAGACTTCTAGTGGTTTGGTTGCTGTCCAACTCTTGTACTAATGTGGTGGACAATTAAAAAGTAATTAAACGGGAGGAGAATGTATACTTAGGGTGGATTTAACCAAAATAAGAATACAATTTTGTCTTGAAATTATTGCCATACACCCGAGTGAAAAGTGACTTATTCCAAGGCAAAATTGTATACTCGTTTGGTTGAAAGGACCCGTAGTTGCCATTTTCATCCACCGTTTTATTTAAGTAGTTCAAATAAATTAAGCATAATACGACGCAAGAGCGTCGTGAAAATATGGAGATAGGTACAACAGTAAACAAGTTTTCAAATTTACGTCTTAATATCTAATTATTCTTAATATCTGTTTAGCCTTAGCTGACTTGACAAATTGAGAGAATGGAGGAGGATCGCCAACGACTCCTAAGTCCCTGAGAGCCTCGGAAGAAAAATCGTGTAAGTGTAAGTTGTAGTAAATTGCTGTGTTCCAACGATCACTCATAGCGCTGCTGCTCGCAAATTAGTTTACACTAGCATGTGCAAACTGGCGAGATGTAGCCTATAACCAAAAGCGCTATTTTTGACGTTAGTCAATATTAAATCTGTAGACCACCAGTCCTACTTACGAGAGCTGTGTTTGGAATAGTCAAAATTAAGAAATGGCGGGTCATATACAAAAATAAGTTCGCGTCTCTTCTGTAGACAAGACAAAAGGACAGCCAATAGTTGTTGTGGGAAAGATCAAATCAGAAAAAAGTCATAAGATTGGGTTTTTAAATCATAAATATTTTGACCGCAGGAGATGACTTTTACTTATTTTCTTGTCGTGTTTAAAATAACACCTTTCCATGTAGGTATGCTTTAGGTACGCGACATGCTGTACCCGGCACCTATTTTATTTGACTCCGAAACGTGAAGTAATCATGGTTTTGTATATGTAACATTTTGTGTGCTCTGCCTATCCCAATTGGGAGTAATGGCGAGATAATCTGTTGTAGTTATACACTAATAACTATACGTAATTATATAATAATGAGCAGCATTTTAGATTTAAAAATAGCTTTCATTACAACCAAACAAGATGACACAACAACTGTGCCGGTGAGTGTACTTCAGACTTTCGGAGCCCTGTGGCAACAAGGCCCGACTCGCACTTGACATATTTTTTCTGCTGAAACGCTTACAGTCGGATCCGATTATAACGACGGCGTCTATATTGACCAACTGTTTATTATGTCGCTTAAACAGGATGGCTCCGCATCGACTTTTATGGAAGGTAGCTTTTCCGAGGTATTGTTTTTTATTTCTTTTAGTTAATCATAAATATTTATAGCAATATGTGTACTGGGTTAAAAATGTTTTAATTAGTTCGTTAGTTAGATTATGGAAACATATGAGACACTTGGTTTTTTGGTTTGCCAAATAATGAAACATCGATAAAGGTATAGACTCAACTACAGAGCATCAAATTTCAGGAGTGGGCTTGTGACTAGATTGACGGACTTCAAAGACGTCTATAAACAGATTTCAAATAGCTTTTAGAACCATGCAAATCAGCTGATACTTTATATCAGTAACAAAACCTAAAAAGAACATGGCTCACAACACAAAACTTTGTTCGGTAACTGACTTAAAAAAGGAAGGTTCTCGTTCGTTGGAATCTTTTATTTTCAGAACAAGCCGATACTTTCTCTATCAGGGGGTTCCATTAATTACTTGCGTTACTTTACCTTAATGCCGGTCCCACAGAATAATAAAGCCTAGAAGCCCTTCGATCAACAATACATAGATAGGTGTACATACTGTTGATCGAAGTCATCGAAGAGGAAGCTGCTTACAATTCCCCAAAATGATGCAAGTAGAATAAAAATTCTCGGAATTGTGGGGGAAAAGAAACGTCTGGGATAAAACCCCGCATACATCACGCCTGTATTACCAAATGGGGTAGGCAGAGCATACGAAACGTTAGACAGCCAAAACCATAATTATTTCACGCTTTGCAGCCCCTTCTAGCATATTTCAAGGTTTAAAGTACAATAGTATCAGGATGTTAGTCTGTCGTCTAATGCATACCAAAATCTTAAATAGCCTCTTACGAAATCCGCGGAAGAAATGTAGAGATGTTATTCTAAGCTTAGTAAGCTTGACACCTCATGGAATAATACGTAAATTTCATCACCATCACTTACTCCCAACACATGTGACATCTTCGATTAAACTTGGAGAATTTAACTCGTGAAACTGGTAACATTTGTCAAGACGCAATTGTCAAACCATGTAGCAAAATAAATTGCCGTTTTAAACTGCAATAGGGTGATTTTTGATGATGCAAATTGTCATAGCTTTATTAAAACCGGCTTAGGGTCAGTAGCCGGATTTGGCTACCATTTTGAGGTGACACTTTACGAGCCAGCTAAGTTTCCAGACATTATTATTCCGTGGCCGTGCCCTGAAATCGACATGGGGCACTTTTTGTGAAAACCCAAGCTTTTAAGAACAAGGAAAAATGTTAATCCTGAGAGAGTCGTGTTTAAGCCGATTTTGGATAAGACAAAGTAAATCATTGCGTTGAATCACACTTAACACTAATATAAAAAAGATGAAAGTTTGTGAGTGGGTGTGTATGCTTGTTACTTCTTCCTGTTCAAACCGCTGAACTAAGTTTGATAAAATTTGATAAGTAAGTATGCATAGACACTCTGGAGTAACACAGGCTAATTTCATCCCAGGAAAAAGTATAGAGACTTCAACGCACACGAAGTTGCTGCCAACAATTAGTACATACATAGATAAAAGGGTAGGCAGAGCACACGAAACGCTACATAGTCAATAATGATAGCATTTAACCCTATATCTTTCCTTGCCTTCCACGACATCCACGGAAGACATGGGGAGGCGGAGTTCCTAACCAAATTTATACAAATAATTAACTAAGGAAAATTATTGACTGAGAGAATAAGCTAAGTAGATAGCTGAGTAGTAGTACAGCTCTATATTTTCTTGAAGTTTACGAGGTGGTAGAGTTACTAACAATGTGTTTCAAGCATATCATGTTGGCAACAATGTTATTTTTATTCCACTATACAGCTCTTCCGCCTGTGCAGTGTACCGAAACAATGTACTTTTAACAGGATGAAGTTAGAAGCTGTAAAAGGGACTTTTCTAACTGTATTCACAACTGCACGTCTGAAATTTTAAGTCAGTAATAGATGTTAACCTTAACTGTTCTTGTGTATGTAGCGTATAAATTGGTATTATTATATTTTTGATTTCATCATCATCATTGCACCCATAATACGTCCACTGCAGAACTTAGGACTCCCCTTTAGATTTCCATAATTACTTGTTGGAAGCGACCTGCATCCAGCGTTTTCCGGCGACCTTTATTATGTCGTCTTTCCATCTTGTCCTTCGGTGGACTTCCTACGCTGCGTTTGCTGGTCCGTGTAAAGCATAACCCCCCTTATTTTAATGTATGCAAACTTAATTTAAGAATAAATATTAACGTCGTTTGCATTTTTTTAATAATTTTAGGCAGTTACATAGATAGTACGAGTAGCACACTTTTTACGTTAGTTCCAAACGGAGAATGGATAGTTCCAAATATATGCTCGTAATGTGGTAACGGTTCCAACGCCACAGTAAAAAAAATTATGAGGCCTATTTTTTCCACTTTTTTTTTGGAATTTTCCTACGCTTACATACAATTACCGACCTAGGTTCCAAATTTTGTCCTTCTAGGTCTAGGTCATCTGGAAGTATTTTAGGTTTACGTCATTATGTCAGTCAGGCAGTTAGTCAGTACTAAAATTTACGACTTTTTGATCTTCGTACCTTTATAACCGTTTGAGCTAGCTTAATGAAATTAGGGCTTCTAGATGTCCTTATGAATATAATTAAACACACCTAGTTTAATGTGTTTACGTTAAAGAGGTTTTGTGTTATTGAATGGTCAAAAGTAGCACCAAGTGGATCGTGTAATATTAATATTACACTCGGCGCTGGCTGGCCAGTTCCTTTGCTTGAACTTGGCTCGACTTGCTACCGCGTGTCTAGATTTAACGCAGGTTTAACTTCTTGGCATTCACTCAAATTACTTTTTGGACGCTGAGATTTTCATAGACTAACCGATAAAATATTGCTATGGACTAGATGAAGAAACTGGAATGCTTCGCTGAACCCATGCACAACCTATGTGACTAGGTAGACATAAGTCATCAAAATGTTTCTATTTCCCGCGGAACTCCGAATGAAGTTAGCGGAGAGTGAAGGAAGCGATGTTTAATTGCAGTAAAGATCCATTTAACGATAGCCGGCTGCCTGATGGGGGATCGGCACCGCTACCACGAGTTTACAGAGTCACTAGCGGCGGCGAAAACGATCCATACAAATACATACATCATGCCTGCATTCCCTAATGGGGTAGGCAGAGCGCACGAAACGCTACATAGACAAAACTAGGTCCATTTCGCATTTCGTGACCACTTCTAGCTTTTTTTTTAGGTTTTGAGTAGGCAGGTATAATAGTGACAGGTTGCTAGTTGCTAGCCTGTCGCCTAAACATACTTTAACCCAATTCCATAGTCGCTTCTTACAACATCCACGGAATGGAGAGGTGCTATTCTAATCCCGACACCACACGGAAAACGATTCGAATGGAGAATAGGGAATATGCATACGTTCTTGTACACATGGTGCACATTTTCTTCAAAGCTGAATAAAAAAAACATGATGACATTTGTCAATTAGTAGTAAATATCAACCGTAAATGAATTTGAAATATCAACTTTAGAAAATTGCAAAACGTGGCACTGAATTTTTGAATGCATGTGCTCTGCCTACCCCTCTTGGGAATACGGGCGTGAGGGTATGTATGTAACTTTAGAAAATCACGGTTGTCCCAACGTTACTGTAGCTATCTTCGTCACTCGCACCACGATCACACGTATTATTAAAAATCAAGCCCAACACGACGCGGCCCGTCGTCGCTCGGGCTAATGAATTGCTCAGCCAACGCCGACGCAATGTGCGTAACAGAAACTGGTGTAAAAAACTTGTACTATATTATGATGTAAGTGATAGTCGTCGCAAAATCACAGTGATTTTTCACAGTAACTTTTTAGTAACGGGAACGTTCGTCACGGCGAAACAAATGCCACGGTTCTCCCCAATACTAGAAGTGTGTTTATTCGATATCGCTCTAGTTACGTTAATACCATTTACGATGGTTACCCATGGTAGTGGTATAGGATTTTGTGCGTAGATTTATTTGCCTTCTCCTCTTTAATCTTGCCCGAACCTGTTGAATTCGTCATTTTGATTGGCTTTTTTTTCGAGATCAAAGAAAAAGATTTCCTTTTTAGCTAAACGAAATTATACAATAGTGGAATACGATGAGAATTTAGATTTGCGAATGATTTAATGTAAATTAAATACTCGTTGGTTTCTTATCTTATTTCTAACGTGCATGCCGTTTTTGATTATTTTAATGTGACGTTGTTAAATTTCAGCGGTTTTATTATCTACGTAGGTAACTGAACGTAATACACTCAATTTGTTGACGAGCACACCGTCGATTTCTGTACTATACAGGGTATTTGGCGTGTGCCAAAGTAAATAATTTGGCGGACAGAAGGGGTAATTTCCTATATATTCAACCCTATAACACGTTCTATGCCAGGCGGTTACTATGTCAATTTTTGTAGTAATTTTTCCAAGAATCTATTTTTTTTTTACTTTTAGTGTCGATTTAACTAAACGGAAATACCTACAATTTAATCATGGAATATGTCGCTCTTACCTACTTTTTCCATGTGAAAAATTGATTTACTCGCTGATTTACTATAAGGTAGGTATGTGTTGCTACATTAAATACGACACTTTCTATTTTAGTCGCATTACACTCACCTTGTAATGCGACTAAAATAGAAAGTGTTGTGTGTTTTTTTATCTTTTTTTACTACCTAAAAGTTTCAACCATAGATGTATTTCCATGATAGTTTAAAACTTTAAAATAACACTCGAAACGTTTTTATTTACAGATATAAAAGCAAACGGCGCGTGCCGTAGTGCAGGTTCTTGTCCATTTATTTATTCAGCTGGTCCCAGTTCAAATAAAACTAAGTTTTAGCGCTGCAAAATATGGATGCAGAATGTGAGAAGTGACTGCGCCATTTTTACAACTTTTTGATGGGTTCAGTAAAACTCGGGATGTTTAGCGGCCATTTAAGTTAGAATATTAAATGTTTAAAAACATATGCGACGTCGAATACAAGTGAACAGCTTTCAGCATTTTTCTTATTTCAAGTTAAGAGGTACAAATAGGGTTGCCAACCCTACTATATAATATAGTATCCTACTATATTAGGCCAGGGGTCCAACTGCTATATTTTTATAAATAAAATATAGTAGGCAAAACTACTATATTTTTATCATCAAAGTCGCTAAACTTGGTTCCTATTTTTTTATCACACTTTCAGAATATTTCTGAATGAAAATGTTACTTACATTTACATACACCCCGCAGTGCTTGTATTGCAATGCAATTCGGAAAAAAAGAACGCAACAAAGCAGGAATAGACTTAATAAAAGCAGAACTATTGATCAGTATTAATTTGAATCTTGACTGTCTTACAAGCTTTGACAATTTCTTGAAAAACAAAAATTTGTTAATGAAAGCTCAAAGCAGTAAAAAATATATGTTTAAAAAATAATTAAATATTATTTGAAACCTACTATATTTTTTATTAATAATTCCCGAACTACTATATTTTATGGGTTCTGAAGTCAAAACTACTATATTGGGTTCAAAAAAAGTTGGCAACCCTAGGTACAAATTAGCCAAGGATACACTAGGGGACAAATGTCGCGGGACATTTGAGTGTACAGTCAAGGAAATTGATAGTTAACATCTTTAACTAAATGAAAAATTTATCGATTCATCTGTGTGACGATAGTTACCCGTACATTTTGTACACGCAATTTTCGATACTGAAAGAAAACTATTTTGATTATGGTTTCATTGACCCTTAATTTAAGCACGTATATTTTTTAAAGGACTCAAAAACCACCTCACCCCTGGTCATCCCTACTCACCCGAATTTACGGTACCTACAGACAACGGTCAAGTAAAATTTTTCGCTAATCACAACAGGAACACAATAACTTCACCCAAGAATTACTCGTGATGAGTCTTTCTCAAAAAAGTGGCAACGATGAATTAATTTTGCATTTTTTTAAAAAGTGTGTTTTTCTTCAAATTTTTTTTAGACAATAGCTAAAAATATAATCAAATAACCGAAATAACTTAGAGGGAACAAAATATTTCCTTTAGTTTAGAAGATATAGGTCCTCAAAGTTTTTGATGTACAGGTGAACGACAATTCATAGTCAGGTTATCGACAATGGTCGCAGGTTAACGACAATCATACGTAAACCTAAGCAAATTTCATAACAGGTGAACGACAAGAGGAAGCAGATGATTGATGAGCAAATCAAAACAATTTTAAACTGACATTAAGTGCTTTATTTGATGCGTTTTACGTAACTTATGAAAAAAAACACCCGTAGCAATGTAACAAAAAAATTTTGTTCTTAGGATGGGTTGGGTTGGTTCATAGTATTTATATTACAAAAATCTTTTTGTACTTTACTTTTTTCCTATATTCAGCATACAATTCCAGATTATCTTTAATTTTCTTAACCTTCGTTTCTCCTTTTCTCTCTTTTTTGCTAGTATTTCTCCATTTTAGACAGGTGAACGACGTACACGTTATGGACAAAATGACAGTTACAGTATTAATCTTAAGCGAAAAGTTTGTTTGATAAATTTCGCATTTACACACATGAAAGTAAACCGCCTTTTACATATTTTAGGCTATTATCAGATAATTAGGTCATACAGAAAACAAAATATGAAAGACAGAATAAAGACAACTTACCCGTTACAAACTCCAGATCGCGTGAATGTATTGTTTGTATTTTTTTTCACCGACACATCGCTGACTTGCTACTTCCACCAGCGTTAGCAGACAGTTGCAGCTTTCGTCTCATGCTGGGTGAGATGGATTAGGCGTAATAGAATTCGCACAGGAATAGCGTTTATGTCGTGACAGGTGAGCGACAAAAACTACCGTGGACAAACTTTAATTGCAAATAATTAGCTATGTAGGTACAATTATTTTATTCGAAACAATAATATTAAATCTTGATCATATAGGTCAGTGAAATATAGAACACAAATAAAAATAAATTGGAAACATATACGAGTTTTTTAGCTCCAAACATAAGTCCCTCGCGTTGGGACACGACAAGTGAACGACAAAACGTAGTGTTAATTATTTTTTTAACCTATTCGGTTTTTTTTCGTTTAAAATTATTATGTTAAAACATTTGGCCACTATGTAAAAGATGTCTTTTAATTTAAATACACTTTTTAATTACAAGATTAGTGCATGACAAAAAAAAAGTTCTAAGAGAAACCTACTGACAGGTTGCGTTGCCACTTTTTTGAGAAGGACCCTGATATAGAATTAAAATTACAAATTCTAGTTCCGTGAACAGTTAGTGCCAACGGCTGCAATCTCAAGAAAAGCCTGATTATCCTTTCACTGCCAGCTGGGTTTATACGGTGGAATGAATGGACTATTCTTCACAGATTTGCTATTTATAAAATCATAAAATGTTCCGCTTCCAATTTTAATTTTCAAACGGTTTTTTATTGTTCTCAAGCTTTTAAAAATAGAACGAGGACAATTTAAGCCAGGAATATTCAGTGGCTTTTACATCCTAGGTTGTAGTTTTTTTTTTCAAAATTAAACGTAAGGTTTGACACTGCCAACTATCCCCTCGGGGATAATTTCACCTAAGTACATGAAGCTGTTATCCTGTAACACGTTTTATTTAATTGTTTCACGTGCAATAAAGAGTCATACAATACATTACATTTTTTTTGTTGGGTTTAGATTAACACTTCTTGATTTCTTTCGTGGATGTCGTAAGAAGTGACTAAGGAAAAATAGGTTAGGGTATGCTTAAAACATATTTTCTTTAATCGCCCTTTACGACATACACGGAAGCAATGGAATGGTGTAAAAAAGTAGGTACAGTCGGCCAAGAAACTGGTATACCCCCCTAAGATCGATGTTCATTTGAACCTCGTGAAACAACAAGGTCGATTTCCCCTTGCCATAACATTATGACAGTGACAATAGCTGCCATATTATTATTGTATTTACGTAACGTCATGTGTCATGTCAACCTTAGTGATAATTTTATCTCACAGAAACTTTTGTCAAAAGTGGTAGACCACTTTCTTGGCCGGCCATACAATCTTTTATTCAGGCGTAGGAGTGTCAGTTTTTATTATTCTTAATTTTTACCCTATTCTAATATTAATAAATTTGAATTAATTCATCACACAATAAATCTATGTTTTTCAGTTTCACCATTAATTACAACCGTAACACAGTACATAACTAAAGGAATCAACGATATTTCCTAAAGCCATTGGTTTATTCACGAGGAAAATAGAACAGCGTGAATATGATTAGCACTCGACAATGCATATAGTTCACAAATGAAATGGAGTGGGCATCGAGGGTTCTGGTGGAAAATTGGAGAGCTCCGGACAATGGAGGTTTCGCACAAACGTACAACCATTGTTGGCCTGCGGGCCCGCTCACCGACGGCTCATTTTTATGTGCGATGTTCTGTTAACAAGCTTTTTTTTTGGTTTAATTACTTGTGTTTGTGTCCCATATTCGAATTCGTGTTGACACTGATAGCAAGGTATTTTAGAAATTGGATTTTAATTTTGAAGTTAATTTAACTAAATAAATTAAACAGCATATTTATTTTTATACTTACCCTGTGTGGTGTCGGGTTTATAAAGCCATTTCTCCATTTGTTCTGTGAATATCGTAAGAAGTGTCTGAGGAAAACGGTTAAGGTATGATCTAGATCTAGAGGCGCCAGGCGAGAGGTTAGCAACCACTATTACGAGTATACCTTGTTTTTATAATAAACCAAAAATTGTGCGCCACCTCTAATGGACATCATAATAATGTCTACGTACGGAATATTTCGTTTAGTCTGCCTGCTTTATTTGGTATCTCAGGCCGTGATGTTTATGTATTTAGGTGATTTAATTAAAAATTCTTATGAGTGGAACTCTGGTGGCGCTCCTAATTAGTTTAGTTTTAGCAACTGACACCAAAAGTTCTTAAAGTTTTACTTTTGAGATGGGATCAGTTGTACCAGGCATGGACACGCAGGACGCTAAAGTTTTCCAAAGGTCCGCGGTTACGGCGAGCCCTGCATTTTTAAAACAAAACCGTTGCAAATTGAAAGTTCAAAGTACCTGTAAAACGCCGTAACTTTGCCGACGCCATCAAACTTTTATTCCAATCTTCGGAACGGCTTAACTCGTGTCACTTGACATACCTACGCAAATTCACGATTCAGCCGAGTTGGAATGACAAAAAGTTCCACGCCGCTTTTTGTCGGAGGCTTTTCTGTAAAAATGACATTGAATTACGTTGCCAAAAAGTTTTGCAGACGAGCAAAATAATTACACACGAGAATTTCGGCGATTGCCGCGAAGAATTTCGATTAGATCGTAATGGGGGCGGAGGTGACAAAGACAGGGTTTGGTTTATAGCGTTCGATATTGTACGGACTTTGGAAAAGGATCGGCCTCCCATCATTTGCAGCGAGGTTGATACCTTTTGGATCTCAATGCATTCATTGTAGATATGAGCGCCGCGCCGGCGCGCCGCCGCCGCCGATGAAAAGTTCGCGCCGCCGCCGCCGATTTGGCGCCATCGGCGCGACATCGGCGTAGCACGGTATTCCCTAACCTTGCGTCCCTACTCTTGTCATGCAGCCCGTGCTGGTTGTTTTTTTCTATCCGTTGCAACACGCTGCTGTTCTACGAATGTTAGTGTTGAAGATCTTGGTCAGTGCATTGAAGAGGGTGTAAACGAACAAGACTCAGAGAATGAATGGTAGATGATGATGAATCCAAAATACTGAAACTAGATCATACGTTTCCGTTAGCTTTCCTGATTATTAGTGCCGCCTTACTGGACTGGCGTTTTCATGCTGTAGGTGATAATATAGATGAATTTATGGAATCAAACAATATAACCAACGTGCCTGTGGGAAAGACTCCAATAAAGAGATCTCTCTCCAGGCAGATGTTATGCCTGGGGACCGAAGTCCACAGAGAGGAAGTTGGAAGTTATATTTATGTAACCATGCGTCGCAACTTCGTTAGCGCGATGTAGGATCGTTATTTCGGCTATTCGACGCATGTGGCGTTGGAGAGCTACATCAGCCTCCCTTTTCGACCGGAGATCGGTGAGACATCGCAGTGCAGTGGGAGATTGCAAGGGCCAGTTGTAAGCTCGAGCTGCGTTGGCGAGCGTTGATGATCCACTGTGATTGTCGGAGAGCGAGTTGCTCGGATCCTGTGTGACTGGCGGAGTGCGTACCTAGAGCTACGTGAGGACCGCGTTGCATGCGTAGCAAGATCGTGGTGCGAGGCCTTCCGGCGAACACAGACCCCACGGACATCATCCAAGACCTGGATTTTTTGCGCCTTCAAAATCGGATTGCTGCGTCACTGGAAGATGGAGCCAGAAGGATGACGCAGCAAAGAAGAACACCGACGAGACCCAATGGGCTCACCCCAGTGACCTGGCCACGGTCGTGGCCAGCGAAAGACCCCGCTGGTGGAGGTTAAGCATCGACCAGCACCCCCGTGCTCCTTACGGAGCACGTGACAGAACGCCCAGATCGATTGCGTAGCTTGCAGTGTAGGTAACGTAGTAATACATAAGAGTGAGAATCACGAAAGTTTAAAACATTATTTCTTTATTATGTGAAGATGACTTTCCACCACAATGAACAAATATTTAAAGATATAAATCTTGCATGTGCAAGTATTCAAGGTCGCGCCGCCGATTCGCCGCCGCCGCCGACCGATTTATACCGGCGCGCCGCCGCCGGCCATTCAGCCATCTTCGCTCATGTCTAATTCATTGGCACGTGTAAGTGCCGAGCGTTCTTCAGATGCCGCGAACGCACATGGGTCACGAAAACGTGTGTATATGGTGGTAGTGAGTGCGTTGACTATGAATTGTTGATTCCTCCTTTTTTTATAGAAAAACGAGCTTTTGCCGCCACTTTACTGCTACATAATAATATGACTCTTTGCTGTAGGTAGAATGTTCTTCATTGAAAGTTATGAGACATGAATTCTATTCCTAATTCACTAATTTGCTATAAATTCGCTTCACCTGTAACTTAATAGTCAGCTTCTCGTATAATATAATTTATATTAGAAAAATAATCAAAAAATACTACAATCATTTCAGGCACAAGTGAGTAACGAGCGGAAGCGGTTGAAAGCTTTCTGTGGTGTTAGCGTCGTTTGCTGAACTCTCGAATTTGAGCGGGGACTAAAGAGCCTGTGCAAAACATACAAATTTGGCAGTCACGGTTACGTTTAGGTATTCTAGATTTTTGTGGTTGATTGGACCTGTAAAATACTGTGTTATAGGTAGACATGAGCGCCGATGGCTGAATGGCCGGCGGCGGCGCGCCGGTATAAATCGGTCGGCGGCGGCGGCGAATCGGCGGCGCGACATTGAATACTTGCACATGCAAGATTTATATCTTTAAATATTTGTTCATTGTGGTGGAAAGTCATCTTCACATAATAAAGAAATAATGTTTTAAACTTTCGTGATTCTCACTCTTATGTATTACTACGTTACCTACACTGCAAGCTACGCAATCGATCTGGGCGTTCTGTCACGTGCTCCGTAAGGAGCACGGGGGTGCTGGTCGATGCTTAACCTCCACCAGCGGGGTCTTTCGCTGGCCACGACCGTGGCCAGGTCACTGGGGTGAGCCCATTGGGTCTCGTCGGTGTTCTTCTTTGCTGCGTCATCCTTCTGGCTCCATCTTCCAGTGACGCAGCAATCCGATTTTGAAGGCGCAAAAAATCCAGGTCTTGGATGATGTCCGTGGGGTCTGTGTTCGCCGGAAGGCCTCGCACCACGATCTTGCTACGCATGCAACGCGGTCCTCACGTAGCTCTAGGTACGCACTCCGCCAGTCACACAGGATCCGAGCAACTCGCTCTCCGACAATCACAGTGGATCATCAACGCTCGCCAACGCAGCTCGAGCTTACAACTGGCCCTTGCAATCTCCCACTGCACTGCGATGTCTCACCGATCTCCGGTCGAAAAGGGAGGCTGATGTAGCTCTCCAACGCCACATGCGTCGAATAGCCGAAATAACGATCCTACATCGCGCTAACGAAGTTGCGACGCATGGTTACATAAATATAACTTCCAACTTCCTCTCTGTGGACTTCGGTCCCCAGGCATAACATCTGCCTGGAGAGAGATCTCTTTATTGGAGTCTTTCCCACAGGCACGTTGGTTATATTGTTTGATTCCATAAATTCATCTATATTATCACCTACAGCATGAAAACGCCAGTCCAGTAAGGCGGCACTAATAATCAGGAAAGCTAACGGAAACGTATGATCTAGTTTCAGTATTTTGGATTCATCATCATCTACCATTCATTCTCTGAGTCTTGTTCGTTTACACCCTCTTCAATGCACTGACCAAGATCTTCAACACTAACATTCGTAGAACAGCAGCGTGTTGCAACGGATAGAAAAAAACAACCAGCACGGGCTGCATGACAAGAGTAGGGACGCAAGGTTAGGGAATACCGTGCCACGCCGATGTCGCGCCGATGGCGCCAAATCGGCGGCGGCGGCGCGAACTTTTCATCGGCGGCGGCGGCGCGCCGGCGCGGCGCTCATATCTAGTTATAGGTCGTCTCCTATGAAATGTATGTATCTAACCCAAAAGTGATACATACTTCGATGCTGCTTTTACAGGGGTTCCGTACCTATCTACCCCTAAAGGAAGAAAACTCAAAGATCGCTTTGTTATCCACCTGTCTGTGTGTCAAGACACTTTTTTTTTAAATGTAATATTGAAAGTAATACCTACTTAATGCAAATATCTGCGGTGTCTTGAAACTGCGAAAAAATCATGAATGAACTTTGGTTTGAAGCAATCAATACACGTGTAGCTCAGTACTAAAATCGAAAATTTGTTGTAGGATCACAAAATATCGCTTCGCGATTACATACTTATTTTAGCAATGAACTATCTCGATGTATGAGGGCAATCACTCAATCAGTTATCGTTGACTTACACTTGGCCGATTTTATCCAAAGTTTTATGATAGTTTATAATAACTAACGTTTACTTCAGTAAGTATAACGAATTATGCATGCCGCATACCTACTTTAAAGCACAATATGTCCCCTTATTTCTATAAATAACTCCCCATTGCTTAAATTCAGAGAACTCAACCATGGCAAAATAGAAGCTTTAATTAATACTCACCATAAGCCGGGTTCAACCTCGCTTTTACAAAAACACTACCTAAAACATTGTTACGTCTGTTTTGAACCGGACCACCCTAATTTCAGCACAAAACAAAGCTCAGAAACCCACCGGCCTCACCTCTCCGATTAAATCTTGTTCGGTGTTTGACACAAGATATTCAGAATAGGTATTGTGCCTACTTGGTTATTCCGTCTGCTTGCTATTGATTTACCTACCTTGTCAAACTATGTCTCTACATTACGAATAGATGTGAAATTATAATTAGCCTACTATCGCCATGTTGGGTAACGTTACCTTTCGGCTGAAATGCTGGGAATTGCCAAAGGAGTAATGGGTCAGATTCCATAATGCTCCCACACAGCACATTGTCAACTGTTTTGGGCTAATTTCCCTTTGGCCAAAGGTGTATTATTAGTGTGACAAGGTTTGTATTTGTACCTAAATATCAAATATTCAACTGTTGTTTTTTGTGTAAGGTTTCTTGTGATCTGCCTACGCCCTTGGGCAATACAAGGGCGATATGTTGTGGATTTTATTTAGGTTTAATTTAAGTACCTATACATATAATAAAAAATATGGTTCCAATTAAGTGATTTTTAAATATAAAAATATGTTTCTTATGAATTTTATTGTGTTATAAATGAAGCCTTATTTTCAGCAGTTTTTGTACGGAATAAGTAATTGGATTGCTTAGAAAAGTAAGGACTGACTCGAAGAGAAAAATAATGTGGAATAGCACCGCCCAAGTTTCTGAATGTATTCAGTTAATACAAATCTTATTTGGAATCTTTGCTGGCTATTGATTGTGTTAGGTATTGGTACCTACTTAATGTGAGAAACGTTCTTTACTCTTTCGTATTTTTGCTCGAATGAATACTTTACTTTTGTTTTATCAACTATGTTCAATTAATTTTAAGGACCAGCCAAACTTTGCATACTGATTTCAAAGATCTTACTGAACAACTGTCACTGTAAAATCAAATATCTACGAAATCGCAAAAAAAAATCCTGTTCCACACAATTCAGTTAAATTTCATCAGCTGGAATGTATGAAGTAGGCTTTTTTCAGATTTTTACATATCAACGCAGAATAATATTATTCTTATTTAAAAGTTACCCGTAAAATCATTGCTCCATTGCATATAGTATGACCGGTCTTTAAAACTTCACCATGCATTGCGAAAGATCGTAACTCTTATTTTTATAACTTTTTGATGTTTCAATCGCTGATTAAATTTCGCTAAAATAAAAATAAAATAAAATCTTTATAAAATTCATTCTTACAGTATTATACAATTACTCTAGTAAACTTAAAGGAAGTATTATACACATAAATGCCTAAGCTAGGATAATCCTGCGTTTCAGGCGAGAAAATGTAATGACATAAAATTATCTTATAAATTAACACTTGCATAAAATATAACAATGGATCTTAAAACCTAATGATGAATTGATGATGAATTTGTTATACATTTCTATCCCGAGGAATAACATGGACCTTTCATCCCGGAAAGATACAGAGTTGCGAGTAGCAGTTATTTCAAGTACAAAGCTACATCTCAGTTGTGTGCAAAGTAATGGAATCACTAACCCAGTTCCGTTCGTCGCGTCCCGGCACTAACTGACTTGTTGTGTTCCCGTAATTCGCTAATTACTCTAATTAGAGCTGACTGCTGTGCTGTCGATGTAATACTTAGAGTGCTGAGCGGCCGTTGTTAAACTGGTCTACGGTTATTATGTGCGTAATAAGTATACTTTATAATACAGGGTGTCCCATAAGTGACACGTTAACCTGACACTGGAGGTAGGTCAGCCAAAATGCCATCGAACCAGCCTAACATGACCCTAATAAAAGTTGCATGGTTTCCGAGTTATTAGCAAATTTCGACTTTTAATGAATTTCCCCTTTTTTTGTTATTGTTAGTGCCAGATTTCTGTTGGAAAGCTTTTGAAGCTTATTTTTTTTATTGTATGGAATCCTGAATAGTTACTTTAAGACGCTATGAGCATGGTTTGGCCAAAAAGTCATGTTAAGTTCCAAAAACTACTGGATAGGTGTTGATTTAAATTATCAGTGAAATAAGAATTTACACTTTGGGCACCTCCCGTTTAAAAAAAATCTATGAAACGAAACGAGCAAATAGCGTCAAAAACTTCAGCAGTTTATGCAGATTTAGAAATGGTACAATACAAGTATCTTATTCCTGCAAAATTAGATATTTTTGTCACTTTACCGATGCTCTATTAAACTAAGTTAAAACTGGGGATCCCGCTAATCGTCGCCCTCAGTTAATTTTTCTGCTAACTACGCAGCTATGATACCGCATTTGTTACCGGGCTTTCTCGCGAGAGGAGAAAGATGGAAAAGGTAAAGAGAGAGAGGAATATCACTGGCTAATTATCTGGAAATTTTAAATGAAATTTAACGGGTTTAACTATCAATTAATTATTTTAATCCTTAAATCTACAAACATACATACAATAATACCAGTGTTCCCAAATGGGGTAGGCAGAGCACACGAAACGTGACATAGACGCAACCATTATTATGACTATATCACGCTTCGCAGCCACTTTTAGCATAGTTTAAGGTTTGCAAAGATAGAAGACGCAGAACAGTGACAGGATGCTAGCTTGTCGCCTAAAGCATACCTAAACCTATATCCTAAGTCGCCTCTTACGACATCCACGGAAGAAATGGAGAGGTGTTATTATATCCCGACACCACACGGGTTCCCTGTCCCTATTGTACCTCTTCACTTAAAATCTCTAATTAAATTTTGGCTTAATTCGCCAGATTCGCGAGTAGAAAAGAGATAGAAGTAATTTTGAGCACTTTTTTGAAGAACGATATCGTTCGCTAATAATAACAATAATTCGATAAAAGATCGATCACAGCGTATTGCAGTGCTCGTTGACCATCCCCCATGAGCCCCATGACGAGAATCTCGTGAAGGCGCTGCGCAGACGACAGTGTTTTGTACGATCGAGTCTGTGGAGCAATAAATTGTCTGAATGGCGCGCTGACATTTCCACGAAACTCTGAATGGAAATTCCTGGAAGCTGTCACCGCGCCATTCAGGCAATTTATGGCTGCGCAGACTCGATCGCACAAAACTCTGACGTCTGCGCTGCGCCGAATGCTGAGAAGGACAAACTCAGCAAGTACCTACCTTGACTTGGCTCACGAGGTGACCGACATGTAGCACGAGCAGCAGTGGCCCTGCGAACCACATCGGAAATAAGTTTTAGAAAATTCAGCCGATATTTAATTAGACGGTGTCATTTTATGCATTACAGTCCGAACAGGGAAACAATTGGAACATTTATTGTAAGTTAGATTTAAGGATTTTCCGTGTGGTGTCGGGATATAATAACACCTCTCCATTTCTTCCGTGGATGTCGTAAGAGGCGACTTAGGATATAGGTTTAGGTATGCTTTAGGCGACAAGCTAGCAACCTGTCACTGTTCTGCGTCTTCTATCTTTGCAAACCTTAAACTATGCTAAAAGTGGCTGCGAAGCGTGATATAGTCATAATAATGGTTGCGTCTATGTCACGTTTCGTGTGCTCTGCCTACCCCATTTGGGAACACTGGTATTATTGTATGTATGTTTGTAGATTTAAGGATTAAAATAATTAATTGATAGTTAAACCCGTTTTAATTTCATTTAAAATTTCCAGATAATTAGCCAGTGATATTCCTCTCTCTCTTTACCTTTTCCACCTTTCTCCTCTCGCGAGAAAGCCCGGTAACAAATGCGGTATCATAGCTGCGTAGTTTAGCAGAAAAATTAACTGAGGGCGACGATTAGCGGGATCCCTAGTTTTAACTTAGTTTAATAGAGCATCGGTAAAGTGACAAAAATATCTAATTTTGCAGGAATAAGATACTTGTATTGTACCATTTCTAAATCTGCATAAACTGCTGAAGTTTTTGACGCTATTTGCTCGTTTCGTTTCATAGATTTTTTTTAAACGGGAGGTGCCCAAAGTGTAAATTCTTATTTCGCTGATAATTTAAATCAACACCTATCCAGTAGTTTTTGGAACTTAACATGACTTTTTGGCCAAACCATGCTCATAGCGTCTTAAAGTAACTATTCAGGATTCCATACAATAAAAAAAAATAAGCTTCAAAAGCTTTCCAACAGAAATCTGGCACTAACAATAACAAAAAAAGGGGAAATTCATTAAAAGTCGAAATTTGCTAATAACTCGGAAACCATGCAACTTTTATTAGGGTCATGTTAGGCTGGTTCGATGGCATTTTGGCTGACCTACCTCCAGTGTCAGGTTAACGTGTCACTTATGGGACACCCTGTATATTGTTCTGTAAAATAAAAACAGCTGCTATGTGATTTTAATCAGAAAAACCGGCCAAGTGCGAGTCGGACTCGCGCACGAAGGGCTCCGTACCAAAAACAGCAAAAAAAAAACAGGTTTTTTTCTATGGGATTTTATTTTTAATTTGATTTCAGTATTTGTTGTTATAGCGGCAACAGAAATACATCATCTCTGAAATTTTAAATTGCCTAGCTCTTACGGTTCTTGAGATACAGCCTGGTGACAGACGGACAGACAGACAGTGAAGTCTCAGTAATAGGGTCACGTTGGGTACGGAACCCTAAAAAGTGCGTTTTACATTTGACTAAGGAAGTTATTATTAGCAAAATGTTTTGCAACTTTCTACAGCAATTCATATAAAATAATACAATTTTGATTTACCTACCTATAGTAGTGTAAGTGGTTAATACGGTTAATACATTTTTAAAAATTCCTTAGCGCTACACAAATGATTATTGATTACTAACAACTATTTACAAAACTACGAAATGCACGTCATGTCTTACCTATTAGTTAAATGCACAGGATTTTAGATGATGTTTAGACATCATTTTAATTAGTTTTTTTTGTTAAGTACTCGAAAATAAATAATAAACAAAACAAGAAAAGTTTTCTTTAACTTCTATTAAAGGTTAAATGTTACGATACGAGGTACCATCTTTTGAAACATCGATACCTAATTTTATAGCTCCTTATACAAACCACCACATCGGTAGTTATCAGGTAAAACACATTATCGTACATATTATCAAAAATAAAACCCGTTAATTTCACGCACATTTTCAAACATTTCCGTTAACAATTGCAACTCATAACCGACACGAGTTTTAATAAAATAATCACTTCATCCCAACATGTCCTGTTTCAATTAAATTCATTATCATTTCTGGGGCAAATGGCTTTGCGTGGGGTAAACGGGCAAACACGTATTTTGGGTAAATTGGGCAGAACAAACAGCTTAGTTGTCTTTATAGAGCTCGATTGAGCGATAACGGGGGACTTCTAAATGTCACGCGTTCGGGTTCGACTATTGACGCACAAAATTTTGTCAGCGTACGGACTTGTCTATATATTTTGTCTATCTATACTAATATTATAAAGCTGAAGAGTTGGTTTGTTTATTTGTTTGTTTGTTTGAACGCGCTAATCTCAAGAACTATTGGTTGGAATTTAAAAAATATTTTTGTGTTGGATAGACCATTTATTGAGGAAGGCTTTAGGCTATATAACATCACGCTGCGACTAATAGGAGCGAAGAAACAGTGGAAAAGGTGGAAAAATCGGAGAAAATTGGTCACTATTCCTCGCGGACGGAGTCTCGTTCACAGCTAGTATATTATTAAGCGGAATAGTTTGTTTGTTTGAACGCGCTAATCTCGGGAACTACTGGTTCGAACTGAAAAAATATTTTTGTGTTGATTAGACCATAATATTGGGGAAGGCTTTAGGCTATAACATCACGCTGCGGCCAATAGGAGCAGAGAAAAATTGGAAAATGTTGAAAAACGGGGAAAATTGTTCTTCTTTGAGAGCTTTAGTTGCGTGTGTTGCGAAAACGGTTCAAGATATTCACAAATTATGTATGAAAGAATGATTCCTCTTTAAATGGTCTGAAAAAGTCACTATTCCGCGCGGACGGAGTCGCGGGCACAGCTAGTAATGAATAAGGGTACTCAGTGGAACGGATAAGGTGGTATTTGACCGAAGGGTTAGGTTGCTGAAACAAATGAACTGGTGTAAGAGGATGAACGGATACATACACACATCACGCCCGTATTCTCTAATGGGGAAGCAGGGCATGCAAAACGTTCCATAGTCAAACCCATTAACTGCGTTTAAACCTGAAATTATGCCAAAAGCAGATACGCAACGTGTAGTAATCATGGTCTTGTCTATCTAGGGTTTCGTGTGCTCTGCCTAAGGCGTTTGGAAATACAGATGTGATGAATGTATGTATGTAAATAATACGAAAGATCTTTGTGTGCCGTGAAAGGAGACCGTAACACATAATAAGAAAGGTCCCTAAGTACGTATTTTGAACACGGCGTAAAAAGTGTTTTCAATGAATTCTCCGAATAGATTCAATTTCAATTATTTTGTAGTAGTGAAAAGCTTTCATCTAATTAGAGGCGTCGCCTGAGTCTTTGTTAGCGGCCATCGAGGGCTATCGACGATCGCAATCAGATTACGGCTGGATTTACACCTCGCCTTTGGAGGGAGAATCGGTTTGTAACACCTAACGCAAATAGATGGTTTTATACGATAGTATAAAAATGAATGGGAATGGATTATATTAAAATAAAATTGGATTAGTGTGGACGACAGAAGGGTGAGGTGAATTTTATGGACTGCTGCTACTTACCTAAATACTTATAACCAGTGATCGGCGATCGGATGCATTTTATGTCACTTTGACGGTTGACACCATGCACAGTAATGACTAATATGGATAAGTCAGTGTTGTTTAAAATAAAACCACTTTTATTAAAAAATAACTTAATTTAATTTGCTATAGTAAATAATCATTATTTTTTAACCGACTTCAAAAAGAAGGAGGTTCTCAATTCGACCTAATTTTTAACCGACTTCAAAAAAGGAGGTATTCAATTCGGCTGTATTTTTTTTTTTTTTTTTTTTT